>DWIW01000128.1:0-11032 GCA_018248535.1 Hovala pardalina | reverse complement strand
CGTCCCGGCAGGCCATCAAAAGCGTGTGCGACAGGTTCGCAGTCAGCGACGCGGCCAAGGAGCTGAACATGGAAATACAACTCGAGTTCCATCTTATGGACCACGAGGATGAGGCACTGGCTTTATGATTCTTCTTTAATTATTTTCGTATTTTTTGGATTTGATAGATTATCTTGTCGGTATAGTAGTTGCAAGTGCAACTTCTAAGACGAAGAGGTCCGGGGTTCGATCCCCGGGTTGGGCGTTAACTATTAGGTTTTCTAACTTGAAATTAAATGTCGGTACCACATAGGAGTCTGGATTTGTACCCGAACTAATGAAAATTGGGTTTATTGTACAATTCAGCCTATCCTTTCAAGGAATTACAGGCGCGAGTTATGTTTGTTTGTCTTGGTTTGACAAATTTTTCGGTTGGTAAAAATATCTAAAAACATTTCAATAAAAAACTTCTCTTTCAGGAATCAAAAAAAGTGAAGTGCGACAACTTCAAAGCACCATTCTTCTTCACAAAAATTATGTGGCTTGTGTATAGATACTTAATAATAATTGTAAGGGATCCAAGACTGCAAACGTTACGGATACTGCAGAAATTGGTGAGTAAAATTGTACTTTTAAATATTAAATTTGCTGTTTGAATACTTTGAATGTCTCATTCAAAGCCGCCCTACGTCTAGGCCATACATAAAAAGTAATTATCACATGCCTTTGGGATAAGAAAAACATCGTGAGGAGACCTGCACAAATAATTTTAGGTTGAATTTGGGTTATATTTAAATTGTTTGCTTCGTGTGAAGTGATCTTAGGTTATACTAGATAAATTAAAAACAAAATGTTTCAGGCAATAGCCCTCACTGCCGGCCTATGCTTCATCGGCACTGCTCGCCTCACCCAAGCCGGCATCCAAGACGTCCAGGGGGCGCTGTTCATCATCATAGCCGAGAACAGCTTCAGTCCAATGTACTCGGTGCTGCACCTATTCCCTGAAGAGTTCCCGATACTGCAGCGCGAGCTCAAAGCGGGACTGTACTCCACGCCGATATATTACGTCGCCAGAATGATTGCTTTGGTAAGGAGTTTGCATTTATTTATTTATATTTAATTATTTTTTTCAATTTATGTTCCCGGCCAGGCTAATTTAGAATGCAAGTTGTCATGCTATACTCGTACATATATCACAATTTGATATTATTTGAACGGAAATAACAAATCAACAGACATCAGTGCATCCAACTCCATTAATTGGTTACTTATTGTTGACATATTTTATTGGTTACTTATTGTCGGCAAATCATTTCACAATGAACTGGATATCCACAAGATTGTATGAAAAAAATGTGATAGTAAGGGATACTTTATCTACTTGATACACGATCGAAGTTAGGTATCTGCAAGTAAAACGTTATTCCTTTCCTTATTTTGCTCGGTTACGTTGTAAAGGCCAGCAGGGCCTATAGCAAATATCCATTGGAAAAAACATGTACTTATTGTCATATTTAAGCCATTTATAAATCTAGTTCCCAGGTCTATTGGTAGAGCCGGCCCTGTTCACACTAGTAGTGTACTGGATAGCCGGTCTACGCGTTTCCTGGTACGCGTTTGGCTTCACTGTCTTCATCGCCGTTTTGGTCCTGAACGTGGCCATCGCATGTGGTAAGTTCTGAAGTGTGTAATGTGTCTTCTACATATTGTAAGGGCGTATTGTGCGTCCTTTGTCTTTGACCGCTATTATTTTTTTACAGCGTGGAAGTGGAAGAAGATACCTTTTAATTTTTACCTAAAAACGCTTGTGTCTATAAGTGTTTATTTTTGGCTTAAAACTCCTCGTTTCGAATGAATCTGCTGTTAGTTTGTAAATATGAGCACACAATTTATATGAATTTTGAAATTTGTGTCTTTTGACCTAAAATGTTTCGTTCTCCAGGTACATTTTTCTCGTGTGCGTTCGGTTCGATGCCCATAGCTATTGCGTACTTGGTGCCATTCGACTACTCCCTCATGATGACTTCTGGGCTCTTCATCAGACTAAGGTCAGTCACTTTGGAAACATTGGCCTGTATTTGCTTGAAGGGACCTTCCCTTCAAGGGAAGGGTCAATGTTGTGACATTCACTTTTTACCAGTTATATTTTTGTAAAAAGGCGCCGAGCTGCTACAAAGCATTTCAAATTCTAAAAAAACTCATTAATTATATCCTGAACGGGGGATCCAAGCAAGGACTTTCAATTTAGCAGTCGCACTCGCAACCACTAGACCAAAAAGTCAGTTATTGTTTTTACATTATTACCTTTTTTTTTAACAAAATAAGGATATTATCTAGCCCTTCTATAAACATCTAAACCAATGCCAATGCAAATGTGTAACGTTTTAATCGTTTCAGTTCCATACCAAGTTATATCTCCTGGATTCGGCACCTATCCTGGCTGATGTACTCAAACGAAGCAATGAGCATCTTGCAGTGGGACGGCGTTCAAAATATAAGTAAGTTTGGGTTATTGAAGTTACAAGGAATTAATTCTTTAAAATATGATCATCGTGTTCGATTTATTAGTCCTACTATTCTAAAAGGTTTTGTTTAAAGAAAATATCGAAAGAAAAGTTCGTTGAAAGAAAAGATAGAAAAGATCTTTATGGCAGGAATAGAAAGGAGATTGACTGAAAGAACAGGAGCCCATATCCCGAATATGTTTTGCAGCGTGTGCGACGACAGACCCGGGCGCGCCATGCCTTAGCTCTGGCGAAGAAGTCCTCGACCGCTACGACTTCAGCCCCAGTCGCCTGTGGCCCGACGTGTTCGCGCTGCTGGTCCTGTACACAGTGTTCCATCTGCTCGCGTTGATAGCACTGCGACACAGAACTAGGCGAAAATAATTATCAATTAGAAGTTGTTTATTTATACTTTTAAGCATGTGTGTAACAATCGCGTTTTTAATTAGCATGGTGTCTACTGAACGTTTTAAGTAATAATTATGTTTATCTGTCATTTGAATAATAAATGTATTCAATTGTTTATGGTTTGCTTTATTTTACGACCCTTTGCATGCGTATTATAAGGTGGCGAGAGTTACCCGGACCACTGATGTATGATTGATGACTCTCTTTTTAATGTCGTATTGTTGTCGTAATGTTGTATTTTATAGCTTGAAATTGGTGCAAGAAGTTATCCAAATTGACTCAAAAAAGTTACTTGTGAGTGTTAGCTTCTTGCAAGGGAAAACATTCAACTCCGATGGGGCAGTCCAAAGCGCCTTCAAAGATTTTATTGATTCTCGCCCGAATGGTTTTTATAGTAAAGGGATCAATGAACTACCTATGAAATTCCAAAGTGCATTAATAGCAATGTACATACTTTTATTAAATAAATATTTGATATTTTGAAATAATTGACTTTAGGTTGCTACCTTACAAAACGCCAAATTTATATGTAAGGACCTAATAATACGAGTATATATTAAACGAAACAGTCGTTCATGAATCTTTATTCCTGCTATAGGATCCTAGTAAATAATTCTGTACTTCAGTTAGCTCATGTTTAATATAATAAAACACCTACATAGGATAGGTATAGCCAGTATGTAGGTGTAGCCAGGTGTAGCCAGCCGACACGGGCTGATTCTGCAATGAGGCAGAGGAGTAGAGCATAACTCTAGCAGAGAATAACTCTTAGCAGAAGTAGCACACTAAAAAAGGCAAGCTTCAATTCAGCAAGTGGCCTTTGTGACCAAGTATGATTAAAAAGGGCTCAGCTACAATAGATCTTTATAGGTCGCAGTAGCATGTAGTAGTAAAATTGAGTAGAATGGAAGATCAATATCCCATACCCCGTCACTAAATATTAATAAAAAAGATATATAAATCATATATCCCGTTTAAATCTTGTTTTTCAGCGTTTGAAGATGGATCGTAATGGATCTAAATCTGAAATTGTCACCTAGCTTCTGTTTGCATGTGAATTATTTTATATAACAACGACATCTAGTGCCGGATTTGTAAATCATAATGAATGTTGGTTATTGTATCGCGACGCTGTAGCCTGAGTCATTAGAATCTTATACTCGGCTTTGTTATTAAGAGGTTTTGATATTTTGCGTTAGATGGCGGGTCCGCTCCTACTGTTTTTTTACCTGTCGACCGGCGGCATGCATGCAACGACAGCGCAAGCGTAGTTCAAATCCATCCGCCATATTCGCCGCGTCAGACGGAGTGCAGTGCACGGTTGTGTTATGTTTTTTCGTAAACTGCATACAACTTAGGAGATCGAATCTCAATCGGTGCTTGTTTCGCATGCAGAACATTAAAAATATGCGATCAGATAAAGTCCCAAATGGTCTTTCCTGTCGCTTGTTGAATAATAAACGTGCAACGAACTGTGTATTCATGTGTTTATGATAACATTAACTTTAATCCTCTGTCTTATATTGTTCTATCCTGTGTGGTGGTTAAGGCTCCTCTGTTATGCAAGATAACATAACCGTGACCTTGTATTCGTGACCGTGCTTGACGTGCTTTTGAGGTTAACATGCAGCTTGGATTTTGAGCGATTGCGCCAAGCCATCAGGTTAGTGAGCCTCAGTTATTACTTATCTCCGCTGAGGTGCCGTCTGTAGATAGCAGTGTTTATCTCGTGCCCTACATTCGGCTCTCGGTTTTAATTCATGTAATTATTCCAATTCTATTCCTCACGCCGGCAAAACGTCGACGAATGTATAACTTGTATTCCAGTTAATAACAATTCGCGTTCATTTAAAACGTAGGCGAAGTGTTTGGCTATTCAGAGGAATGCATAAAGCGTTTGAAAGTACAAGTTGGGATGCACTTTCCATACATAAATTGAAAGTTATCGAAGTTTGAATGCATGGTTAAGTTGGCGCGGCCGTTAGGTCGGTTGGCGCTTTAGGCGCGGTAGGCGGGAATCGGGAATGCAACCAACCTCACTCACGGCGGAAAGTAAAAAGGGACCAAATGAAAAGGAGCTACTACAGGACGCGCCTCCGCTTATCCAAATACTTTTTGTACAGGTTGCCACCACAAAACCACTGGCTGGCGATTACGGGAAAATTGAATTTTAGATGAGATAAAACTTTATTTTAAGGTGCCAAAGTGTCCCCATGGAACACTTCATACTCTTCTAGATGTACAAAGTTACAAAGCAGTTACATTTCATGACAACTTTTTCCTTATCTGATTCTCTATGATAAATAGTAGTATTTAGTATTTATTCCACAGGTTTGTTACTATGTATATGCAACAAATTTGGGAAACTATTTTAAACTGGAATTGATTTAATATGAACACTGATTGGAGTAATTGATTGTTAAATGGGCAATGATAACAAGGAAAATGGGAGTGATAAATTCCAGTGAAAAAACTTTTCGAATGTTTTGATGTTCTTTGACGCTTTTTACTGATCCTGCCTATTAAAAGAAGGCCAATTTACTAAGCGCATGTTAAATGTAGCACCAATCAAGGCTACTGTGTGTTCAGCATAATACAGGAAAAAACATCCAGATTAATCTTATCTCACAAGTACAACAACTTAAAAAGACAACTTAAAAAGATTAAGAATCTTTTTAAGTTGTTGTTAATAATATTTATCATCAATATTTAGGGGTCTTTTGACAAGTCTATTAGGTCGTGTGGGCGAAGGAACCTCGAACCATCTATTAAACATTACTCAATTTAGTCAATATCTAAGATCAATAAACGATGTCTGTTTTTTTTTCTTTTTACAAACTGGTTCGGGAAGCAGAAGGATCAGAATTCGTTGTTATGCTCTGTCCAATAACTAGTTACACACTGTTTAAGCAACGCAGGCACGTAACTTATCTAGTAAAATGTTAAAAACAACTCCTTCAAGCCTGGCATAGACATTGCACAACTCACTGATTCAGCTAATATATGCAACTATTCTTATACGTATTGTGAAGTACCTAATCAATAAATTGTTGCAGTAGCAGACATATGTTAAATTTTAATTATAATATAAATTTAAACCATTAGAAACTAAAGAGGAAGTCTTTTTATACATTTGCCTGTATTGCAATTTAGTAGTCGAAGTGTCACTAAGGTACCCTTGATGCCTAGGTAGTGTGCACTGAAACTTAAGTAGAGACAATTTGCGATTTCCATGGAGGCACTTTCTTGAAACTTAAACAGTCGCGCAGCGTACTCCATTGTGCATACAATTGTCACTTTTTCTATTATCTGAGACAGAGGTACCGTTGCTTTCAAGACTGGTATAGTGGTAAAAAGTTATGAATTGGCTTGCGCCCTTATTTGTCCTACCCCCAAGTAGCGCGAATTAATTACAAGGATGCTTCTTAGATTTAATCTTTATATCTCTACATCCTCATCCTCCATATTATGGTCCACAATTTAAAGTACCCGGAAAAATGTTAATTAGAAAAAAGAAACCATCATGAATTTCAATAATTTCAATGAAAATATCTCTAGTTCTGAGAAAAGCGGTTTTTCCGAGGAACGTTACTTTTATTAAAAGACTTCAAAGGGTCTCTCGGTCTCTGCAGAATAATGCGATTGTTTTATAGCATTTTAAAAGCATTTCGAGGCTAATAAGAATCTCCGCCATTATTTATTGTTTTTATTAGAATTTTAAATAAAAAAATACCTTTTGTATTCTAAGCCTAGTCCTAAAAGGATTAGACAAACAGCAGATGTGTATTGTTGGGCGCATAATCTAAGCTTTGCATTTGCGTAGGTTCCCTTTATTTCTGGCCCCGCCGTGGAACTCGTGCGTAACACAGCAATACCGACGATACAATTTACGTTTCGCCATCAAACATCCTGCCTGCAGTTATGTTTCTATAAATAAACAAACCGACGTTTACCTGCCCGTGTATCAATGTTTACGCATACAATTAAAATGGTAACTCAGTATTCTCATGTAAATTGTGGTCCTTGTTCCAGTTTCTCGGTCTATTAACTATGGCTCTATGTATCAACGTTACGATATGCCGGTGTATCAGTTAAATTGTAGATTGATTGTCTCTAACCGCAGCATCTGTTGCTCGGAATCGACAGTAGCCATTTGGGAACATTCAGTCGCTGTTCATGAAACACACAATGAATGGCACAAAATTATTTTACTTACTATCAATATCGTATATCTATTTCATGTAACTATAAATTCACATCACTTCATTTAGTATATAATATGTTTAAGCGCATTCCTCCTTATTTTTTTACTTTTAAAATATTTACAGTATGATTTAGTTATCTTTATGTGCTCTTCTACACCAGTTCATGGGGTGATATATAAATATATCCAACAGTTTCCGTATCTTGTGGTTGTTGTGATCAGGTTTCACAGTGTGTATTAAAATACTCGATAAGTTGTTTGTTAACGCTGAAACAGATTTGTAATAAATATGTAGTTGGCAATAATTATAATCATGTTTATTTTGCTCCACTTAGTTGTTCTTATGAGTTAATGATAATATTCGATTATTGATCACATTGTTTAATTATACATTTATACTGAGACCTCTATTATGTCGCGTGTTCTGACCCAATTCTGTGAGAAAATGATAGATAAATCCACATCTCTGTCAGGATTAGTCTATCCACGTCACGGAACGAGAACTTAATACCATGCATGTAATGGTTAGTTAAGCGGACTTATTCATTCGGTTTGCATTTTAGTGCACGGCTGCCTGGCTGCTTACGTTATCGGTGCTATCAGAATTCCAAGTATTGAACGCGAAGCTATCACGAAGATAACCACCACTACAGGCCGTATGTGTTGTGTGGCTATGAATGAAGGCTTTGTTGGTATGAAAACGTAATCCATACATACGGATACAGCCAGCAACAGTATTTTTTACAAAGAGAATCTATTAAACCTATTAAAATAGCGAGGCATTCCAAGACGCCGCCTAGGGAAGATCTAACATGAGTCCTATGTCCCTGAATTCGTGGTTTCCTACTGTTAACTGTTCATACATTTGGAAATGGTTTAAAATATGTAGAAATGGCAAACCCTAAGTCGCTCCTGCCTTCATATGAGGAACGAAATAAAACCTGGTCGCATTCGCATACAAATCCGTTTATAACAAAGACGAAGGAATGCAATCATTTAGGTATTCAAACTTTGAAGAATGGCCCTTGACGCGCACATAAACACGATTATACAAAACCCACATAATAAGCATTCTGAGACCGTTAATGCCTTTCAGCTTGCTCAGGTTATTGTGAAATGTGTTTATCAAGTGTACAATTGCGAAAGTATGTATATGAGAATAAGTAATGTTTTTTGTATTCTTGTTATTTTTATTGATTGTAGGTATTGTTATTAAGAGCGACGAAAAATGTAAGTTTCAATTGTAACCATCCAAGTCGCTTGCCGAATGCCGTCTAGTCAATCAGGTCGATTACGACTAATCGCGATATTATCTAGCGTAACTGTGTCTTGTTGGCAGCATTTATTGTGCTCATTTAGAACATAGCTTGTCTTAACCACAGCACAAAGTTTTGCAAGGCGCCAGAGACAAAACCACAAGGAAGGCTTGCGCGGTACATTTTCGGGTCGTCGCCGCGCGTAAGACTAAAATCTATGCATCCGAAATCATGTTGAATGATCTAAGTCTATGCCGATTACGATTAATCACGACATCATGTCTAGCGTAGCTGGGTTTGCTGACAAAGGTCGGTTACTGTACAGCTCGCTTGTTGCTCTCGAGGTGAACCGCTCCCCGATATCTATTTAAGACTAGAATATGTACAATTTCTAACAGTACAGCCGCTTTATTCAAACGATCGGCATCTCAGATACATTGCTACGTTTATTGCCTTTCCGCTGCTGTTCGTCATTGAAGATTGGTTTCAATGTCTTTGACTATTGTTAGAAGAGTTTCAGAATGCGGCTGCTTCGTCACGTTTTTAAGGTCACAAAATATAATTTAAATATCTGAAAATGAATAATAAATAAATCTTTCACAAGAGCCGGTACTTTTGAGCAAGCTAAGTACTACTAAGTACATTAAAATATGTCTGTTTGAGGTTAAGGTTGTTAATTGAAGTTTCTACGTCCCCAGCAAGTCTTAGATTATTCAAATCTTTACGCAATTATAATATTTAACCGGCGTCTTATTAGATATGGCTGCCCAAAGAGGCATGAATTCCCTGTCACCGGTCGCGACAAGTAAGGATGCGGTTCATTAGTTGCTTGCTAGGTTTCCGTTTTAACCAGTTTATTAAGTAGGATGAGAGCCTAATGCATATAAGTACTAGGACGAAATGAATGGTGCAATCTAATGCATTTTAATACTTTAATGGCAGTTTTAACACTGACTGCGCTAAGAAGCAATTCTGGAAAAGGAGGATTGGTTAAATTCTTCATTAAAAAAAAAATAAGAAAATTTTTAAACTTTCAATATAATCTTTCTCAGTCTGAGAGATTCAGATGCATGCATAGAATTGAACCTCAGTAATACTTTTCCTTCAAACAAGACCAGCGTTTGGTTCTTGCTATGCTTGTCAATGCTTTTAGAGTGCTTTTAAGTACTTCCATCTCGGAGGCAATCGCGTAAATCGATCAATCACGACATTCACGACCGTTACACAATTGTTACCATGCGAGCAACAAAGAATTAGTTACTTAAGTCTCTCTAAACATTCTCTGACTGAGTGCTTCAGGAAGCACATATATAGAGAGAATAAAAGCGTACACGACGTCACTTGTCGTATTGAACCGTCTATTTGTGTTCGACATTAGCTTCAAATTAAACCTAATGTATGGTTATGGTCGGCACGTATCGTGGACGTCTCACTTAAAGATCAGGTTCAGCGGAACACGATCCTTACACAGCTCTCAAGGATAAATATTGGTTTTCCTGGTCGAGCGATCCTACTAGCCGTTTCCTTAGATCGCAAACGGTCAATTAGATACAAAGAAATGTTATTTGCTAGCTGCACGCGCAGAGATTGTGTATATTGAAACTCTAATTCTAAATCAGGTTGTGTCTCGAGCCGATGAACTCGGTAATTAGCGGGTTCAGTTCTTACGTACCGAGAAGGTGAAAGGAGTTTGCGCGATCCTCTTTTTCTGGCCACCGCCTATCTTCATAATGTGAATAATTTTCGCTTACGGGCCCTCGCAGTTGCTGCTCGTTCGTTCCCAATTATCATGGCATCGTTGGCATTATCAGATGAGTGAAAGTATATAATTGTACAGCGATAATAATGGGCATTGATGCTGATGTTAAATTCGGAGGGGAAATTTAATTTGGTTTTAACAGTGAACTTCCGCTGTTGTCGTACGGCGATACGTCATATTCCTCGTCGGTTGTGGTGGCGGGAAAAACTCGTGAGAACAACGGTGTGGCGAGCTATTTAGTTCCCGATTTGGCGTGACGCGATGGAACATGGAACTGGTTTGATGGTCGCCGAGTCGCCGCGGAGTCTCACGTACCTGAACAAAAAGCGGGCAAAGGGTGGACTCGTTTCTGACAATACCCCGGCTGTCACTCGAATGCCGATGCGTTTACCATCTCATGGCTTTCCGATAGAAACGCATTCCTCGACGTATAGAGCACTCGTTACGTAGGCGTAATGATTGCTATTATTATGTCTTTAATGCGATTTGTACTAAAGTTATTGGATTTTTTGTGGCACGTTCTTGTCTGTGGAAAGTTAGAAACAACCTTAAAATGAATAGCTAAATAGCACCAAACAAAATTGAAGATAACAGCTTCATTTGTTCTGAATAAAAAGCTGTTTGATAATTTTTATATCTCTTAGTAGATACACTAGCAAGCTCTTGGTGGCTAAAATTCGTCATTAAATTAAACATTTTAATCGGCAAAAAATGTAATACAAATTTTTGTTCTTCATATTCGCCTAATATGTCACTAATTAAAAATATTTGTTTAAAATAATGATATCAAATCGCTATTCACAAAAACGAATGAAGTCAACTCCATTATTTGGCTTAGAATAAACTTATGTGAC
This sequence comes from Hovala pardalina, assembly GCA_018248535.1. Taxonomy (NCBI): domain Eukaryota; kingdom Metazoa; phylum Arthropoda; class Insecta; order Lepidoptera; family Hesperiidae; genus Hovala; species Hovala pardalina. The sequence continues at coordinate 68 of DWIW01000128.1, read as the reverse complement.
ACCTATATTACGATAGGTGTAATATGATATTTTGCATTAAAAATATGCTGACAGTAACCAGCAGCAAA
>DWIW01000127.1:0-11032 GCA_018248535.1 Hovala pardalina | reverse complement strand
GGGGGGGTCACATGGGGGTGACTAAAGCACCCCATCTCAAAGCCTTACTCGGTATATTGCAGTGTTTATTTTTCATTTAAAATATGCTATATGTTAGCAACCCACTTAGTTACAAATTACCTACATGGAATGTATTATGAGTTGCCAATAATCGATTTCGATTTTAGGATTGCTTTTCATTTGCAAGTCTGACTCCGAATGCAGGCTGCATAATTGAACAGCTGTGTTATTAACAATCAATAAACTAGGAAGGTTGTATAGGTGAACTAAATCGATTTACTTTTTCTTACCTTGGTAAATTAGTATCCAAATTACTTTTTCTGAGTTTTTTGCTAATTAATATCTGGTGGTAAAATCACACAGAATTTCGCTTTATGTACAGTATGGTTGCCATTTAAGTAAGTAAAATCTCGCTTACACTGGCCTCTACTCCTATAAATATGATGGGCATCGTTTTGAAGATTTCTCCCTCGACAAAAATTAACACATAGCCAATCAAACGATCCAGAAATTCAAAAAAGAAACGATCGTTGTGTGTTCCATGTGAACGTTAATACCTTTCTATGGTAGTTCTTTACCACGAATAGAACCACCACAGAAAGATGTTCACAGGATTTAAAATATATTTTAGGTTGTAGATGACCCGTGGTGACCCTTTAGTCCCGTGACGTAGGTACCTGCTGCGGTTTTGTCTACATACTTACCTACATTTTAGCTCAACTGTAAACCTTTCCGCATTTCATAATGTAGAGGTCGTAAAGTATGATGATGGAATAAATGTATATATCTTTGTACATGCAAATGTTTCGTGCGTTCGTAGGTGACTAAACTCCTCCTAAGCTACTGTACCGAAGTTAATAAAATTTTATTCATCTATTCCAGAAGATTCGAGAATGATTTAGATTCACAATTGGACTTTGTGGTTAGAGTTGTTGTCATTATGTAAACCAATTAGATTTTCTGAACTATTGAAAATGTTTCATAATTTTAAGCGGCTTAATTTACTAGCTAGAAAAATAAAAAATAAATGTGGCGCTGATTTTTACAGGACATTGGTACACAATGTCATGGGGACCACTAGTAGTATATACTCGTAAAACTTAACTTATCTTATCTTATGGAAAAAAAGAGCTTAAATTAATATCCTTATTGAAGAAGCATTGGGACTGTTTACACAACATATTTAAAAAAAATATTTTATTCAGTCCTTACTGTGAACTACATTTTTTTTTAACTTACCATTTTATCAATTTGCGTGAAGACTACGTTGAAATATGGCACGGCGTTTGTCCTAAAACAAAAAAATATATATTTAATTATCGATAATACTAAATTTATATATACTATCTAATATTATAAAGTTTGTTAGCCTGAACGTGCTAATCACAGGAACTAGTGGTCCGAATTGAAAAATTGTTGTGTTGTGTTGTACAGGCGATTTATCGAAGAAGGCTGTATATATAAATAGAAGCGGAACATCAATGAAAACTGACGGAAAACCAAAGAAAATATTATAATAGATGCGAACGTGATTCTGTTTGCTGCGCTATCACATGGAAACCACTAACCGCTTTAACTACTTACCTACTTTTATTAAATAGGCTATATATTATATACATATAATATAATTTATCCATGTATTCCTAACGAGAAATATGCGAGAAAAACCGCGGGGCGCATCATTAGTTAAAAATAAGAATCGATAATAAACACGTCTGACAAAAGAAGCATACTTTCAATCCCTTATGACTAAATATATATAAGCTTACACGTCACTATAAGAATATCAACCGACATCCGGAACAATAGAGAAAAGGGTTATGTTCAAAAGGGAAAATTCCGAGGGATGATTATTGAAGATGAAAAATCTTCTAAGCAAATAATATGGAAGGGTCTTACGTAATAGGGCACTTTTTACAAAAGCAACGATATATTTTACCAAATGCTACCCTTTCTTTGCCTCATGTTACATAATTCATACTTGTATTTCCCTGAACGGGTAATTATTGTAGATAGGCCTAGTGTAAAATAATAAAAAAATTATTATTAATAATTTTTTATTGAATTCCAGATCATAAATATTAGTTATTGAAAAGATGAAAGCAAATAACGTTTTACACACATTCAATTATTTTATTATATCAGGCTTGTGTTGGCGATCCAGTCGCCCATTAAAATCGAATGATATGTCCAACTAATGGATCATAATTGAATCGGTGAGCCGATGTTATGAAGCGAAATATTTAATAATTGAACCTACCAACATTTATAAATGGAATATCAAAAATGGTGTCAGAGAATTTGCATATATTATTTCAAATGTATTTGATTTATCAGGGCTACGTATATTTAAAAAAAATGTATATCCTAAAGAACAAGCAGGCTTGATATTAAGTGTTCACCGGTGCCTATGAACATAGGCAATAAGGGTCGCTAATGCGTTCTCGGCCCTGAAGAAGAGTTCTTTTACGACTTTTTTGAAGAACCCTAATAAATGCCAATGATGTTAATTGACCAAAAGTTAGTGTTATGTTATTTTAGCATTTAGACAATCTGGTGTATAGCAAACCGGGTGTTTGTGAATCTGGTATCTTGCTCCAGAATAGCATAATAAAATAAGCTTGTATTTGAGATTCCAATGACAAAATCATAGAGAATCCTCAAGTTTCATATGAATTCCATCAGTTACAATAATTTCATTACATTTGTACATTTCAATGTAAGCACAGTAAACGGCATGAAGCTCGGTATAGATTGCTTACTTCTCGTAATATGATCAGCGCAAGCTCGAGCCAGCTACGCAATTTAAATTTGCAACGAATGACGACAAAATGAAAATACCTTTGATATAAGGATTAAGAAAAACATTTGGAGTCCCAAAAATAATTATGTTCTTAAGTAGAACTGGCATTCCAAGACAAATACAATTTGACAAAAACAAAGTTTTATTCAATCCAAAACATTAAATATATAAGTATCTAAAGTGACTTACGTTTCAAAAAGCGGATGGTAGTAGGTAAGGCCTTGTTGGAGGTCGATCTGTACCAGTGTGATGAGGTTCACCAGGTCCTCTCCGCGCTCAGACTCTGTGTCCTGCACGCACAAGGCCTCGTACCACTCCGCGGTGCCTTTGCGTAGAGCGCCAACGATTTCACCCCTGCAATGAAATCTTTAATGAACGCACAATCCATTATTGGGATCCAGACGTTATGTGGATCTCATTATTGGGTCGCCCCGTATTAAGGTATAATAAACGAACCCTTCATTCGTAAAGCCATTGGGGTGTGGAGTTCTATGACTTCTAGTGTGATCAAAGCTGTCATGTAGCGATCTTGTAACATAAATTCCAATAAAAATAAAAAGCGATATAATCACACCATTAGTAACAAACTTTTCATGCAAATCAAATTTTGTTTAACGTAAATATTTCTCCTTAAAGTTGAGCTGAAACAACAGCTGTGCTTACTTTAATCTTGCCAATAAAAAAGGAAGATAAACGTGTATAAATACTCGCTTTACGAGCTTTTAATTGAGGTAACAAAATGTCTTGAGCCTTGCATAGATATAAAATGTAACATGAAATTTACCTGATCTCATTTTTAAAGGGGCAGCAACGCCAAAACGACTTCATTTGCGACACCTGGTTCAGGCAGCGAAGTAGATGTTCCAACCTGGAAAGAGAATTTATTGTTAGGTACGTTAGGCAACTAATTATAACGTTGTATTTTGGAGAAGGAAACATCGTGAGAAAATTTGCACATGTGTATATTCTCTTAAAGTTCTTGAAGGTGTGTGAAGTCCACCAACTCAGCCAGTCAACTAAGGCCTAAATCCTTTTCATCCTGAGAGGAGATCCGATCTCAGCAGTGGGACAATATGGATTGTGACGACGACTTATGGAAATAGTTAATTGTAGTATTGTCGCAAAGCATAATATAATATAGTATGAGACAACTAGTGCCGGGCGTAGATTGGTTTTTGTTTTCGGATTCAGCCGTGTTTCAGTCAAAAAATGGGTTTCGGCTATGTTTCGGTATCAAACCGAAAATGAAACTCGATTGCAGAGGTATCGCGTTAACTTCCAATAAGGTCGGATATATTTAACCGCGTCCGCTACTCCTGAACGAATTGTAATAAAAATAAATAATATAATTTGAGTATCATAATGATAACTTTTCTCAAAAACCATGATCTTTTGAAGGTAGTTTTGTTTTCGGTGATCAAAGCCGATTTCGTTTTCGGTTTCGGTTACGGCCGCAAAGAATAGTTTCGGTCCAACCCTCGAGACAACGAAATGAAATGAAAATATTAATTTGATAACAAAAAATACATTACTTAAACAACGTGGTCGAAATTTATATAAATATGTATATTCTAAGTCAGTGAAATAATCGAAGAAGAATCGAAATATTGTTTTCGAATGTACAGTTGCTGTTGGCCCTACTAGCCTTTGAGGCGTCACCAAACGAGAGAATCGATAGTACCTACAGATAAGGTGACCTGCCTTTGGCGAATTCTCGGAAGCACGGAAAATAGCTATCTCGGAATTCAATCAATATTTGTAATGTTCAATCATCGGTTGTCGCTTTCTCAGCACTAAGAAAATTTCATGAATACGTTACCGTTTTAATGAGCTACGACGTATTTAGATTGCACAGATAATAATATGCACGCTCGTATAATTTTCCCTTGGAATAGATTAATTAATATTATAATAACGTTGTATAAATTATAATATAGGATGTACAGAATAACCTTACACATACATACATTTTTGATTTAATATTGAGATTATAAGATATACATGACGATGGTCAAAACAGCCGTTAAATTGAGTAATTAAGCATGCATGTATGTGTGTCTGTTGCTTGTAATTCATTCGTTAGAAACAAGTATTTAAACAAAATTCAATGAATTTTTCTATTTGTAACACATAAGTACATCATCTCAAATATGGAAAAAAGTTGAATTATATTGTTATATCATAACTAAGTTAATAGTAAACATATTTGAAATATAAAAGATTAAAGGTTTTGTAGAAGAAAAAACTCTGGCTTTGACTTAAGTTGGCGTCTGAGATTTGCCTACGAAATGTAAGTAACATAGCATAACTCACTAAGTAACATAGCATTATGTTATTCCATACTTGTTCAAGCTGAGATGATGCAGGACTGGATATAGATCTCGGTGCAGGCGTAGCTGATGCAGGGCTCGGTCGACAAACTCCCCGAAGCAGTCAGCAAGCCAGCGCTGCTCGTCCCTGGAGATCCCCACTCCGGAGTCCAGGCTTCCTCCGCTGGTGGTGCCCTCGCTCGCACACCATGCTTTCTCCAGCTCAGAGAGGAGCTTAAACATGTACCTGTGAACACATTTTAATCAAACACTTCTCAATTTATATAACGAGGTTCAACTTTTCATTTGAAGTGGTATACTTAGATAGAGACCAAAAATGTACACTATTATTTAATAAATTGTTTAATTGGTAAGTCCTAACATGGATTTAAACTTGTTGCACTTCTATCAAACAAAGGATTCGTTTAAGATATTTCGAAGTAAATCTTCAACGTCTAACTTGACAAAGCATCGCATTGCCATCGTTACTTAAACAATTAACTCGTGTTTCCAAAAGTTAGTCAGCGTTTTCTCCAAAGGTTCCAGAGAACATCTTCTGCTGAGTTCATGTTTAATTTAGTTATTTAATGCATCTTCAGCGGCAATATTGAGCAACAAAGTATGAGCTTGCTCAATATTGAGTTATTATAATTCAATTCAATTACGCTAGAGGAATTTTACAACGTTAAATAGAGTTTGTCATTTTGTTCCCCATTATTATTACAGTAATTGCTTATCTAAACTGAATTGTTTTGACTGATAGTTTTAGCTTCTTTTTATCGAAGGGAAATGTTTAAAAGATGCCCAGCCTCTATGGCGCAGAGGCCGGGGTGTGTGAGATTTTTACTCACTAAACCATACTCGGCAGCCATCCTGTACATAAAGGGAGGTCCCGGGAGACACCAAAGGGGAGTTTGATAGTTTTGTCTAGTACCTAAAATGGCTACGTACATAATATATTTTGTTCCTCTGTTTCTCATAACTAGAGACTACATGTGTTTTCGTCGGACACTTACTTGGGATCAAGCGGGGAATCGCTGTTAAGCCTGCAGGCAGCGGCGAAGTGCGCAATGGCGGCCTGCAACGAGCTCATGTCGCCCTGCACCGCGTGTTGGTGCAGCAGGGTCTGCGCGGCGCCGCACAGGTCGCCCTCCCACGCGCTCGCGCCTTCCGCCTCCGCCGCGTTAGTGCCCGTTGCGGTGTCCACTTCGTGCGCCAGCAGCACGCCGAACAGACGCTCGTGTTGGCGGACCTGATGGAGAAGAATTTTGAATTATTCGTATGCCCTATTCATGCAGAGTCGGTATATATACACAAGCAAGGCTGGTCTGATCGAGCAAAGATAAGGCTATTAACATATTGACTCGACTTTTTCAGTTGAGGTTGCTTTCTTCTCTTCGTTGAGTTCATAAGAATTTATCAAGTTTTGATGAAAAAGAAGATGGAATATTGTACGTAAGTATTAAGAGTATTAAGCCGATGGAGTAATTAATACCTAACTCATAATATTCCATGCTCCATTCAAGTAGAAATAATCACGTACTGATCAATCAGTACATACACGAGCTGATAGACAACAAAGACGTGCATTGGCGGGAGGATAGAAATTAATTAAATTTCAAAGCCTTACACAAATTTGTAATCAACGTCGGTTACATTTTCATCGCAACGAAAATTAATTTCAATTTGTAATCTGTCCGATTACGCAATCGGCAGCAGATAGTACAAATATTCATTATATTTCTATATACATTCATATATAGCACATATTGCAATATATTGCTGCCACTGAGGGGTGGGTCATTTTTTGTTATCGGACTTTGAGAAGATAGAAAAAGAGCATGCAGCTTCACCCATGAAATCTGGAACATGATTATGTACGGCATTTTTACCGGAACTGGAGAGGTTAGTTCAGTGAGTATAAGGTGTTGTTGATAACAATATGGTCGCAACCGGGTCTCTCTTCATTACTAAAGAGGCCTAGAGCGTACTCCACTGCGCTGCTCCAATGTTGATTGTTAGAGGGGTTAGTGACCAACCCGATAGTCGGAAGTTTTTAGAGCGCGCTTAGGCCTCCAACGTGGCTTAAGAACTGTTATCTTACTATAACAACCGGTACCGACTACTTAACGTGCCCTCAGAAACTACGGAATAACAATATACTTTATTAGTATTAGTTCGTTTGAGAATTGTGTAATCCCCGTTTGGTGACGCTGTAAAGGCCAGTAGAGCTAACAGCAGTGGTTCATTCGGAAAAAAGCATTGAGGTAGGCAGATACTTAATAAAACTGTGGATAAAATATACAATTGTTATTATTGTTTCAGGTAACCATCGAAATTGAAAAGCTTTACGAGATCGTGACTATTCGATTGACGTCGATTTATGTCATCGCTTCACGTCAGTTTAGAATAGATCGACGTTTGGCTGACAGCGGATCTGTCACGGAGCCGATTGAATAAGCATCGATCGAGTGTAGAACCCGTGTTCAATCATTGGCTAAAGTTACCTCCGAGTTCCGATAATTTAACGATTGTAGACAGATTAATTAGAAATCCACTTGCAATCTAATTGTCTTGAAGCATTTGTACTCATATCTGCGATTCAATAAGAATTCCGAATTCGAATTCTTACAATTTAATACGACTTGTCGACCAATCATGAAAATTTCGTATTTATGTGAGTTTATGCTTTTTAAATTCAATGCTCATTCGTATTTAATACTGACTGTGCATAAGTTTTGGTGGTCCAGTGTTAGTTATGTAGGCCTGCACTAAAGACATTGTAGATGGTTAACATTGTTAGCAGTAGTTAACACGTATGAATAGTGCAAAATACGATCACAGTTGATAGTAAATAGGTATTGATATGATGGAATTTTTCCTATCGTCGCCTTTGTGTCCGTTGGGACAAACATTGACTCCACGAATCAGCGTTTGCACTTGTTTTTAGATGAGACCTGTATATTTCATATTCGATAAAACTGCTATTTATCAAATCCCCAAGCGCAAACATAACATACAGGGCTTATTAGTTAGCTTATAAAAGCCAATAAATCTTTTATATCCGTGCTGCAGCTTAGCAGATTAATGATATGAGGCGCATAGTGCCACAACAGCGCTGTTATGACAAAGTATCGATCGCTTTTTCATAACAAAAGCTTGCGCGTTTGAATAAAGATAATTACGCTATCGTAGCTTTTGTAATGATAAGAAAGCTTTGTGAATAGTACGAAGCATACAAAGCCGAGATCGAAGATGGAGTGTTCATCTGGAAAATTCTATTAAGCTTCGTCTCGAGGAGCCTCACACAGTATTATTCTATTTGTATTAGTAGTATTATTGTGGAGCAGATCGTAGTTTGGTTTCCCACTTAATTACCAGAGGATTGTATTCGAAGGCATTCAATTACAATTTACAGAGCATTTGATGAGGTCACATTCAATATTAATTTAACGTAATAAATCATAGTTACTTCTGAAAACCCTAAAATATGATTAAGTGGGTAATTTCAGAAGGGCGAGAGACATAAAATGTCTTGAGAGATTAATTTATGGCTGGCTGGCCTACGGCGGTGACGATACAGAAGTTAAGACCTCAAGAGGTTTAAACTCTTAGCACGTTTAAGACTTACTAATTCTGTGACTAAATAAATTAAATATCTGTAAAGAAAACGTTAAATATTTACCTATATCGATTTACATTTGGTATGGGGTAACTTATTAAGCCTATGTATGAGTATGTATCTTTTTTTCCTTATTGGCGTACTACTGTTCAAACGCGTAGGCCAATTTCAAAATTATTGAAAAAAAATATCTAACAGTACTGCCAATAAACTCTTTAAGGAAATTCTAAGATGGAAGACGATCGATCGATATCTGTCAACAATTCCACGCAGTCGGAGCCATCTTATTTAATTTTATAATGAAAACGCTGCCTCCAACAGTCAAGTTATTTATTTTTATTTATCTACCTAACGTTTAAAAATGAAATACGACTAATTAAGAACGTTGCTACCTAATATTTTGAATATCTTTTGAAATGTTTATTGCTTACAGTTTACCACAAAACCCTAGTACAAGTGTCTAGCTTTGATCCTTTGCAGACCATAGGCCGGTAGGTGTCCCGACACGTACGACAAAGCCCCGATCCCAGGCGGAGAGCGGACAAAGGGACAAAGTTTAAAAGCGAGTATTGGAGCGGTTACTAATTGGAATGTAGTTTGACCTTTCTGCATGAAGCCCGTAGATACGACGTCCTGAAAATCAATTAGATACAGTTTCACCACAGAACAGATTTTAGGAAAACTGATTTTTATTTTTCACTTTGTACGTAATAAGGTTTGTGAACAATCAATCTTACAATAAATTAATATTGATCGAAGGAATAATGAAGTTAGCTTTTGACTTTTCTTCAAGAGAATTTAGTGTTTGAAATTTTTTGTGTTTTATATTATTTATTACCTCTTTTATTCTTGAAAAGTGGCGTAACTTTTCTTTTGAGCAAGTCTCACTTGAGCCCATTGAGCGAATTCGTTCACTGCTTGCGCCGGATTATTGACAAAAACACTTTTCAGAAAATGCTGGTCTTACTTTGAGTATTCGATTGGGCTAATTGGAAATTCGAGTGGCCTTTTAAGCTGAAAGCCACTGTATGTTGCATTGATGGATGTAGCCTGTAGACTGTAGGTAGTCAACGTTTTTTTTTTCAATGGTCAGTTGCTGCTTTACAGCGTCACTAAATGGGAAACGTTAACGTTTTAATAACATAAATCTCAAAGCAAAGCATAAATACATATAAATTTAGGTTAATTGAACGTATCTTAGATAGCAAAGTTATTCTGAACATTTATAAGAGAATGAATAAAATTCCTTTGTTCTAGAGTTAAGATTTAAGAATAATTATGTAATTGCATTCAAATGTTTTACAATTAATAATAAGTTCGTATGAAGAGACATACTTCATACTTAATACATTCGTATTAAGTATGAAGATAGAAGATAGAAGATTAAGATTAAGTATGAAGATGAAGATATGAAGATTAAGTTAGTATTGAGAGACCAATTTTTGTGCCCGTAATTTTGAGGAATCTAATTTGATTTATCTTAATTATATTGAACTCAACGATGACAAAGACTTCATTAAATTTATATAAAACAAATTTACCTTTCCGATAAGACGTAGCATCAAGTAGAGAAACTATGAATGATATGAAAAGGTGTCAGAGAAATGTCGTTAGATGCTCAAAAGATCGCGTGGTAGAATGAAATTTGAGATATAGGGTGCATAAATTTAATACATTTCCATCAATGTTTGATCGTATGGACTTGTAAATAGAAACGTCTATTTGCAATTGTTTCAAATTCCTATTTGAATAACCATTCAGGGAGGCGTGTCGAAGCGCAGTGTTCGATGCTTAGTTGGCGCCCGGATAAGACGGCGCGGTGCTCGATGTAAATGCAATAGTATGGTGCAATGCAAATCAATACAACTCTCTGATACAAATGCGTTTATTAACATCTTCAAAGACTTCAATGTATGCACACAAGCACAGTTCGAATTCATTGATAATGTGAAGTAGGTCCTAATTAAATTTTCGATCAAAGCTGTTTCGACATTTTGTACGCAGATATTAATTAACTTTCTTCGAAGCACTCAGAAATACATGAACATTTATTGTGTCCTCTAGGTACTTAAGAGGTCTGTTACATAATGGTATCATTTTAATTGCAAGTTCAGCAATGAATTAAATATAAACTGCTTTAGATAGTGCATTTGTTTCTTAATGACGTGGCTTTTGTTTGATAACGTTATGACGTTTATAAAGTTTTTTATCTAGGGAGGAATGCTCAAAAGATGCCTAGCTTCTATGGGGGTAAAGGCCAGGATATGTGAGATTTTTACTCACTAAACCTTCGGCAGC
>DWIW01000126.1:0-11041 GCA_018248535.1 Hovala pardalina | reverse complement strand
CCTATTTAATGTTCCGTCTGAAAATTAATGTCACACCTACCGTGGCGCTGAACATAAAAATATTTATTTAATAGGTTATTAAAGTGACGTACAGAGGAATGCACTCTAAGCGGTTTAAAATACGTAATAATGCGAAATGAGGCTTTTTATTATTTGAGTAAAATAAATATCACGATCTATTTGTTTAATTTTAAAATAATTTGTTAGGTTTCTATAGAAATTGCCTTGTTTGGTTTAGGTCAATGTTATAAGAATACATGAAAATAATATTTTTACATAAGTTTCTACGTTACTTTATATGCAGTCAGTAATGTTTAAATATTTCCAATTTAAGTCATAGACATATATAAACTTCAAATGAACAGTTACATGTTCAATTTCACATTTAACGCGAGAAATAACTACAAATATTAGCGAAAAATACGATCGATTGAAACTTGAATACCGACATACGAGTATCTTTTATGGAAAATAATCATTTGCGACTGAATAGTTGTTTACGAACGTAAAAGCTGTCTTGATTAAGGTTGCGACCAGCATCAAGGAAACTTTTAAAAATACTATCGCATGTAATAAGTATAGGAAATCTCTTCGTACTTTATGTAAACTATGTAGTAATCAGAGAATACAGAATGTATTGGAACGGAAAGCAATTAGATAAAATTTCAGAAGACACGCGTTACGAACTGTCAAGTTTGACAGCGAGCAATTTCGAGTAAAACGTCAATGTGTGACGAGGCGAGGAGCGCAAATTATGTTTACGCAGTGACCGCGACTAGGATTGGGCGTGCGGACTACCCCCATGGCGCTCGGCCGGTGGTCTGCGTCCCACTCAAGGGCAATTCTAGTGAAGCCATCATCTGCTGCATAAGCGGCTCATTATTCACTAAAAGCCCACGGCGTGGTAAGTATGGTAAGATAGCGTTAAAGATAATGCGACGTTGCCACGCTGTGCAGCCGAGCATATGAGCAGCAGGTAGTCTATCTGTATCTGTAGCCTCTACCACTAATGCACACAATGTAATTATTATACAACCAACTCTCCTGCCTTTTCAATAAAGCACTCGCTGAGTCCCAATGTCCCAGCATCTCCAGCGAGCTTTGCTTTCTCTAAGAAGAGTCCTATTCGAATCACAACATAACTAGTAGATTAGGTTTACATACTATAAGAATTCTGATTCCCACTTTCTCTCTCTTAATACTACAATAAATAAATAAATGTATCACCGATATTTTTGAATCAATTCTGACGGCTTTGATTAAATTGTGTGTACACTGAAGTAGCAATCAAATAAATAATATGTATCTCTATCAAAGACTATCATCATGTACAGTATACAAAATACATATTATATCAATCGTTTACATACCATTTGAAGACTCCAAATAGGATATTTTTAAATCCACGTCTATAGTTTCTGCAGGTTGGGCCTCTTTGGAGTTCATTTCGTATTGTATTGGAGTAATTTCTATTACCATATCTGGCTTACACTTTGCCTGGCTCGTAGAAGCGGCCAGAGTTTGGGCAACACTCATTTTAAGAGTCTTCGAACATTCGGTTTGTTGAACGATAGACCGAAGATTTTCCTCACACAAATTTTATAAAATTTCATCTACACGGCCTATAAAAATATTTTATTTCAAAATTTCCTTATTGCACTCCTTAATTCCTTAAAAAACACGAAATGTAGGTCTCTAGGCCACTTCACTTACACTTTGATATTCCGACATAACTCGGATTCAATGGAGCTACTGTACTCATGACTGACATTGAAATAAGTCGGTAAAGGGCAGCGAGAAATTAACTCAATTTAAAAAGCGTGTCATGGCCTATATATTATATGTAGTAGCTTTATATGAATATTGTTTGCGAGAGATGCATTTTTTGGCTTAACTAAACTATAAAGAAGGTTAAAAGAAAGAATTAAACTGTAAAAACAGTATTTATTTTATTAATTAACACTTTATTATTAAATGTATGTACATTTAAGAATAATGTAAATGATGTAAATTAACTGCATTAGCTTATGAATACGCTGTTGTGTAATAAATTACCGTTTCTATTGCACAATCCTTTCACAAGGGCTTCAAATGTAGGTCAATCTGTATGAGTATGATTGCATGGTATTTCAGTATGATAGTCAAAGTGTAAAAGGTATTAAAAATAAACATAGACTTAAATCGTTAAAATAAAATATGGGTTGTATTTGTTATGTACTATACTATTTACTACTATATACTACTATAACATGTAAACAGATTCAACTCGAATAGGCTACTACAACAGCCGGCATTACAGTCCACCGACTGTAGTGCCATCTACAATACATCGTCTGGATTATTCATAATGTTCCATGTAGGTATAAAGATGGCGCTACTGCTATTAAAATTTAACTTATTCATTTTACCTTTAATAAGCTGACGAGAACCCCGACATTCAGTAAAATATATACAGATGTTTAGAAGACAAAAATATTTATTTTGCTAATTACGTCTATAACCCTGTCAGGTTCATCATTTTTAAGCGCGGTAAGGCACGCCATCTGTACGTAACCCATAACGGGGCTCTAAGCTTTAGAAGGCGTCATCTGCCGACGTCTAAAGCATTTTTTTTATTCTCACTGTCAGATCATAAATAATGTTACCAACAAAATATAAAAAAGGCTCATTTAATGTAAATTTCGTTTATCTAGAATGTAAAGTTAAGATTTTGTTTTACAAATAATACAAAATATAATGGTAAGAAATATAATAAAATAGAATAACATAAATTTTGAATATAAAATGTAGTATTAAATGCAGATATAGTAAAAGTACTTTGAAAGATGGATTGCATCCTTTTCAACATCAAAGGTCACAGTAATCAGAGCCGTGGCCTCAAACAAATTACTGCACGTTACGATTTAGCCATCGCAACAATAATAAGTCATATTGTGTCGTATTATAAATGATTGTTTTATTCAAAACAAGTGACATACCAAGCACCCACAGCATGCGATAAAGGATGATAACACTGACATCATCTGCCACGCGTCATACTCTGTGAATTCACTTCAGTCTTTACACTTTCCAAACAACCTATAGAGTCTAGTTTTATAAATAGAAGATTAGAAAGTTTAATTATATTCTTGATAAAGTTTGTAAAACAGTTATTAAATTGTATTACAAGTTCCTATTTATGCATTTAGTGACGTACTTTCGCAATCATTTTTTTCTTTAAAATCTCTAAAAACTACTTGCAAACTTACATAGTGAAAATGAACCCGATCGCACAAGTAAGTATTTTGTAAAAATATTTGCCATAAATCCATAATTAATAATCAATTTATGTTCTAACATAATTTATGTGCTGGTCTAATAATTAGACTGATTTAATTGGAAGTTTAAATCAACATAACAAGGTCGAAGTCCAAAGTTCAGTGGACAAAGTCAGCTGATCATTGACTCTTATTTAACTAATAGATTGATAAGTTTGTTTATAATTACCCTGCCCTCTTTAGTTTTACTTTAGTATGTTATTATGTATTAGAGGACAAATGATTTATAGTCAACATTAACTTTGTTTCATAATCAAAACCCTTCACCTTATTTCATCACATTCTGTAAAATATATGCCTTGATACATTGTAACATAACTTTAGTGAGATTTAATGAGAAAGGATCATCAAAAATACCAATTTGTTACAAAGTCCCTTATTTTCTTTCCTAGTTAGTATTGCAAGAATAATTTGATGCCAAAACTACATTGGTATTGAAACAAAACTATGGTATCCTTACTTCTATTAGCCTTTACTGGTCCACTGCTGAACATAGGCCTCCTCTAAATGTGCCTCTACTCTGACTGGTCCAGGACTTCTAAGTAATGGATTTTCCTTGTTTCAGATTGTTCGAGCAACTCGCCCTATTTATAGATCCCTGTATACTTCTGTTCCAATTTCTTCTGCAGCTAAACCAGTCCCGTCTACTGGCATCTGCTTTCGTATGTATATTCATTGTTTGTATTTGTATGTTGTTCCAAATTATTATCTCTACATAAACATTTAAAGTCTTTCAAGGATGGAATGCAAGGTAGTCTGATAAAATTAACTATCCATAAAATGTAGTGATAATAAACAAATAATATTGGCTCATTAATCTTTCTTACTCATACATCTGGAGTCAAAGAATCCATCTTTTAATTTTGTTTTTAGTATGATTATATGTGAGTAATAGCTGTTTAATCATCCATCTATTATGCTTATGTTGATTTCTACACAGAAAATGACTTACCTAAGTCATAAAAAATTGTAAATTCCAAGTTATAAGAAACTCTTATAATCCCAATGTGAAGATAACAGAAAAAATATTGGGCATACTATGACATTGTAAAAGTAATAAAATTCAATGATGGTCTTAAGTAGGTAATATCTTTCAATTATTAAATCCTTAGTAATGTGATTATATACATACTAAAGTGCTATTTTGGTTGGTTTGTCACACTTAAATGATAGATATATTTGTATAAGGACACCGAAATATTAACTTATACAAGAGTGCCAGTATATGCTACTTTTTGTTATAATATAAAATACAGAATTGTTGTATCACAAAATTAAAACGTCATTACCAATTAAAATATATGCAACATATTCAACTGAATTATTTCAGAACTAAACGATGAACAACAAGCTCTGCAGGACTTGGCACGGAAATTCACAAAAGAAGAGATAATTCCTGTCGCAGCCCAGTATGACAAGACTGGCGAATACCCGTGGCCCATAGTGAAGAAGGCGTGGGAGGTGGGCCTTATGAATGGCCACGTTCCCGAACATTGCGGTACTGTTATTTACTTGATTACCTCGTTTTTAAAGGGTTTTTAGGGAATTCATTGTCCAAAATAGTGTGAGCGACTTGAAAATCTGGAATCTAGAGGATGGAGCAGGATGTCGTCGTCACAACCCATATGGTCCTACTGTAGGGCTCGGGTCTCCTTTCAGGATAAGAGGGATAGATATGAGTCTACCATGCTGGCCAAGTGCAAGAACAATCGAAAGTCTGTGTTTTCCCAACTAGGCTTTCACAGCATTTCGATGTAACGGCATCAAACCGCTTGGCTTACATATGAAATAGTGTAAGTTGTGATAAATCATTAGGTAATCATAAATACCGTAACATATATATGTTGCGGTTTAGGTGCGATAGTCTTGTTTTATAATACGTTTTCATGGAAAACCAGAACAACAATAAATAACTTCAAATGCGATAAAAATGATAATTCGAATGATAAGATTGTCCCATGTCTTATTTGCCGACATGGCACTCAGACATTACCTGTAATACAATCATGATGCAAGGTTTTTAAGCCCCACTATAGTTTGTTGAAAAACCTGCATAATTAAGCTGTATGTTTAAGAATAGATGGAAAAACTGTCAAAATATATTGCAGTAACATACTGTAAACAGCTTATTTAAATATATGTTTGTGATTTAATTGCATAATAATTAGCCCACAACATTAAAAATGCTGCTGAAAGTCACAATTCTACACGGACCAAGTCGTGGGCACATCTAGTTGTAATATATGTTACAATAACATTTGCAGGAGGATTAGGATTAGGCGTGTTCGATTCTTGCCTCATATGCGAAGAGACTGCATTCGGTTGTTCAGGATTAATGGCTGCCATATATATCACGGAAGTTGCTGTGAGCTTCACATTTTAATCGCAATTTTAGCTAGCATGTTTTATTGCTGCTTTTTTAATGTTTGTATTGTACATAAATAGGCGGGGTGGATGTGGATGGCAAATATTGCTCTACCAATTAGATAACGGCCATCTTCAATAAATCAATAATAGGTATCTATGTTTGTTATTAGTAGAGGTATTCGGCAAAACAATCTATAGGGTTCTCCAAACTTTCGAACATTACACTCACATTTTTCAATCATATCTCCTTTATACCACATATTGAGATCCATAGTATTACAGGGGGCATCGGAAACATGGGAGTATTCGAAGAATGTCTCATAGCTGAAGAGTTTGCGTTCGGTTGCACTGGCATCTGTACGGCTATTGGCGGTACTGGCCTAGGAGTGAGTCTTTACAATTATTGGAAATTAATGGGCACATTCGGAATCACTCGTTTGGTTGTATATCCTTGATGAGACTCGGATGTACTGTGTGCTTCAAACGCCTTTCGATGTACTTCTGTATATTAATGGATGCAATGTTAAGAAGTAACTGTTGTCTACAGTCTACACTTGCAAATTAAATGTTCCTTGTATTGTTGTCCGTCCAGGGATATCTGATGTGGGTTTAATGTGCTTGAAATATCATTAATATTATTTATAACATGGAATCTATAGAATAATCACTACTGTATGTACATTACCATCATAACAATGTAACAAATAACAGACTGTAAATGTGCCAATAATAAATTAAAAAAACATATGGCCTCAAACCACAGTGGCTACTGCTCCATTTGTGAAATTGTCAACATCGTGGGCTCATAACTCACCATAACACTCATAATGATGCTGTAAAGGCCAGCAAGCAACAGCAACTGTCCATTCGTAAAAAACACACGAAACGTTACGTGTTGCTTCACCGGTCCAAAGTAATATCTCTCATTGTCCTTCCTTACATAGGGTCGGCTGTTATTATCACTTGTATTTGTGCCTTGTATTTGTTACGTGACGCTCGCCCCATGAAAAGACCGTTATGGTCCATAACCGTTTTGTGTGCTCCTGGTCACGAGGTGTGATCCTATCCACAGGTGGCTTGGACATGGGTGTCTTTGACGGCTGCCTAGTGGCGGAAGAATTGGCTTATGGATGTACTGGTATCATGACTGCTATGGAAGCGAGTGGCCTTGGCGTGAGTGTCTCTGTACTGGTGGCTTGAGTGTTGTTTTTTTTATGACTATGCACATATATAGTTATTTACTAACTGAAAGTGTATATATCATTATTTGAACTATAAGTTTCATACAAATCATCTAGGGACCTACATTCTTTAACAATATGTATGATTCTCTCCGATTATCTGTATGATTCCTATAGTTAAGATGGGTTTAATGGGTGTGATTTGAGTAAAAAAATGGTTTTCTACCTTATTTAATCTGGTCATGGATATGCAAGGCAAAAGAATTTAGTACAATGTGTCTTACCATACATAAAAGTTAATGCGTTGTTTTAATTGATAGTTGACCGTAAGTGAAATCACATTGCTGGAATCCGTTGATTTTACAGCTTCATACTCTATACTAAATACTTATTGTGACAATGCCCCATTAAAACATTTTCTTTTGCTTTATGGTTTGTTGTACATACTAATAAAACTTGAACAAATAAACTAACGACATATTGGCTATCCTTATTTTTTGATATGTTTCCAATCTCAAGAAATTTTATTTGATGTTTCCAGCAAACCCCGGTTATAATCGCCGGTAACAAGGAACAGCAAAAGAAGTATCTTGGCAGGCTCATTGAGGAACCTCTTGTGGCTGTAAGTGCATATGTTTTTTATTTATTTTATTATCCTAGGAAATCCATTTAATTCGAGGCTCGCCATGAGATAACGGGATAACTACTAAAACCCGAAGAAGGCGCGTGTAGCGCCGTGTGAGCGGATCAGCGAGTGCATGTCTCTCGCTTGCCCGTTCCGCGACCTGCTTTTGCGCGATTACTGACTCCCTGAAAAAGACCCTACTGCATCTATCACTACCAAGCAGTGAGAAATCCCCAAGGCGGCACACTCCAAGTGCACATTTCTTAGTATACACATTGCTTTTACAACTTAATTAATCTAAATTAATTAAAATCTTAACATAATTTCAAGTATTAATATGTTATTAGCATAACCAATTTTATATTGATACTGTGCATTGGTAGCAAGCAACCGTAGAAAACAATTATAATGAAAGTCTGTATTCCCAATTTCCAGGCATACGGCGTAACCGAACCGGGTGCTGGCTCCGACGTGGCTGGCATCAAGACGAAGGCCGAGAAGAAGGGAGACGAGTGGATCCTGAACGGCCAGAAGATGTGGATCACGAATGGCGGAGTGGCCAACTGGTGAGTAATCTCAATATGCTTGCATTCAGAAGTCCTCTGTAAGACAGCCTATTCTTAATTACTGATTCCTAGCAACTCGTAAAAAGTGACACATTGACATATCCAAATGACAAAATTATAAATAAAATTACACTTAGCCATAATTCATATGTGACATCTTCTATTGACATTAATACAGCGCATTTCCAACAAAATTATAACAATTATGAGCAATTACCGACCAATAGCAGTGGTGCCAATTTTATCAGAAATTATAGAGGAAGCTAATGCACACGAGTATCTAAAACTTCTTTGAAAGATATTGCTTATTAACAGCTCACTAAAATGATTTTCGTAAAAAGAAATCAACTTGTCTCGCAGTATTCAATCTGGTTGGTTGTTGGAATATTAGAAAATATTGTTAAAAAATTTAAATCAATAGGCATATTCTCTAATAAGAGCCGAACACTTCGATTTTGTTTCCCATAAGCTAATATTGTGGAAATGTGAATATGTAATGTAATAGCTTGAAAAAAGAATCTTCAATTAAATGTAATAAAATTTAAATTTATAAAATTTGGTAACAAAGGATGGAAGAAATTGGATTTAAATGTGCTTTACAAAGATTTAAATCGTTATGGAAATGAACAACTCATTGAAACAAATTCCATTACGGATGATTGATGTATATGGAAAAATTATGTTAGTAAAGTTTGCTCATTACTAAACTTCACTTATGGTGGCACTTGAGGTTTTCCAACTCAGAGCTAATAAACAAAGCATTTATAGCACAAAAGCAGCATAAGTGCCATCTGTGGAGTGAGCCCAGAAACAAGTTTACTCGTATGTACCTATTCGACAAAAAGGTAATTTTACTTAAAGCGATTTGATAATTTAACCACCATACTATTACCATCCATAAGAAATACAGCGATGAAATAACTCTTAAAATATGAGAGACTTCACAAAATTATATATTGACAAATTTAGAACACAATTGTATATATAAGCCATAATCTGACAATATATATTTGATTATTATTGACATTCAAATTATTGTAAATTATATATAAAATTATTATATAAATATCTATCTTGTATCTCTATGAAAATATTGAAGTAATATTTTTTATAATTATTATTAAATTTTTTAAATTTATTATTATTAAATTCAATTTATGTAATGTACGATATGTTGCATGCCAAATATGGCTGTGAGATTCAAACATAAACTAAGACCGCAAATGTAACCACATTTACTGCAAATAAAGGCATTAATTAATTCAATCAAATATGCCGTTATCTCCGAAGAGATGGCAATGATGACTGTATTTTTTTTCAAATTTGTATAGTATGCTTTGTGACTGTCCGATTTGATTTTCCTTGCCTTTATTTGAGCGATTATGCGTGGTGTAGTGGAGCAGTAAAGCCTATTGACTCCTTTTCGCGCGTGGCTCCACAAGGAAAACCTGGCACGACTGCTTGATCGATTCCAATTCTCTATTACTTTTTTACCCTTCTGATCGTTGTAGAGGAAAGTTTAGGTGACGTTCTAATGTGTGCATTGAATGTGATTCTCAGGTACTTTGTACTCGCGCTTATTAGAGCAAAGTGGTTTGTTTTGTTAGCTGACGTAGCCAACAAAACATTTTCTACACTATTTTTAAACTAAAATATAAGCCGTACACATTTACGCCTACATTTTTCCACAAGTGTGTGTGTGAGGTATGTATGTACTTTTTCCAGTGCCAATGTGGTATAATATCTGAACATATCGCCAAATATCGGGTACACAATCCAGAACTGAAGCTGTTACCGGGCATTCAATTTATAAAACCCAATAGTTATTGGACCAGCCGAGGATCGAGCCCAGGACCTCTAGCTTAGCAGTTGCATTGCAAACACTAGACTAAATGCCTTACTATGTATTATTTTACAAATATTTGACTAGATATATTTTTATTATATATTAAATCTATTGTATTGGAAAGTGCCTCACTGTAAGCTGACTCGTTTACTAAATTAAGCGAATTTAGTTACTCTTTGCAAGTTCACCTTATTAGGAGCTTGTATATAGCCTCCTAACATATTTACTACTGTTTCGCTAACTAGATCTAAGTGATTCTTTTAACGAATGGGGTAATGCACCACGAAGAGCGCTCACTCATATATTTATAATGAAAATTATAAATACTTACTCTGTGTAAGTCTACTTACCTACTTGAATTGTTTACCTACTTACGGCACCCTCTGCGCATCCTTGCTGCCAAGCCTTGCGTAAGAAATATGTGTGAAGTTGAAGGTATATTGGTAATTTATATATATTATATATACCATATTACCAGTTACAAAACGTAACACTTTGTTATAAATCTATAATATAGATTGATTCTGCGATGCTTTAATTTTAAATAGTTTTCCTATATTAATCTATTGCTATACACCAGACATAAACCTAGATTCTGAGCTAACCAAAACCTAATAGTCATTGCCCAATCCGAGGATCCAATAACACTGAATGTTTGATAGCAAAGTAAGCTTTAGCTCCTTAACACAAAGATCAATTTAGTAAAAAAAAAATAAGGGGACAAGTATTCAAACGAAACTTGCTTAGTTTCGCGTCAGTGGTAGTCGATTATTAGATCTAAACACGTATACAGCCGTAACCGCTTAACTATGGCAAAATTGCTGCGGCAAAGGCGACCGGCGAAGCGGATAGCAATAAAAGAAATAGTTGTGATTGATGCAAGAATTATTTTTACAAATTAATTTTATCTTTCTATTCCTTTTAAATGTATAAAAATGTACCGCAGCCACGCCGCCTCGCCGCCCGCTCCCGGCCGCTCCCAGCGCGGTTAGTTGATGGTGAAGTTCTGCGTGAAGTCGTACTCTATGGTGGGGATGACGGTCTGCACGAACTTGAGGAACACCACGAGGTACGCGTGCACGCCCATCTCGCCGCCGCTCTCCGTCACCGTCTCGATGATCTTCTTCATCACCTCCGCG
>DWIW01000125.1:0-11043 GCA_018248535.1 Hovala pardalina | reverse complement strand
GGAACACGGGGCGCCCCCAGACTAGGTGGACCGACGACCTAAGGAAGACAGCGGGAAACCGCTGGATTCTGAGGGCTGAGGACCGGGAAGGGTGGCGCCGCATAGGGGAGGAGTGGACTATTAAAGGTTAATGGAATGGAACAAAATGAAATCCTATCCAAAACATTCTGAGAAAGTAAAGAAGAAGCCCCTTTCTAAGTCGACTTAGAAAGGGGCATACTTCTACAACGGATAAATACGGAACTCAGTTGCGTGACCCGACTCTCTCTTGGCCGACTTGAAGATTCATTTCAACTAGAATCGTGTATTTGGATCAATTGTATATCAAAATTGAAACAAAGTAACCCTTCATCCCGGCAATTTTGCCAATTTCTCGATTTACGTCTTCACCGTTGTTCCAAAGGAGCTCTCGACATTCTCGTCACTATTTATTCATTGCTTGATATTTATATAGCCGGATTTATCCGTCGTTCCCTTTGATTTCCTTGTGAATTTGGCCCCATCCTCCTATCCTTTTTCCCTTTTGATACACACGACGAGAATTGAGGTAAATAAAGAGTTATTTACTCACACTTTTTGCCATTGTTTGTTTTGACGACAATTTTATTAAGGGGATATCGGTTATTTTAATTCTATCCTACATTGTTTACAATCCATATTGGTTCTCCGTATCCACAACTGATATGGGAAACCGAATAAAACAGTATTGTTGATGGGTTTGCGCAACGAAACTATTTTAACGCTACTAGCATTAATAGTAATGTGAAAGGCAAAATTTGTCATGTTAGTTATTTTCAGGTCATAAATAGACGTGTACTAAATAATAACTATTTATATTTTTTTAATGTTCGTAGTAAATTATTAATATTGAAATAACAGCTAGATTGTTGATCTAGTCGCTGCAAGTGCGACTGCTAAGCTAGGGAACCTGGGACGATCCCCGGGTAACCAAATCATAAAATGCCCAGCAGTAGTTTGGAGTCTGTATTTGGGCCCATTTTACGAAAACAGGCTCACCACATGTAACTTTATCCCACTGTATGTCACACACTTCTAGGTTCTGCCTACCCTTTCGAGGAAAAGAACAAAAATCCTTTTGCCATTACTATGTTTTAAATAAGTGTCAATTGCAACAAAGACACCCTTCCGCCCTCTAGACAGGTGGACCGACCACCGAATTAGGGTTTGATAGATCGGAACAATCGGCCGGATCAAGGAACGTGTTGAATTGATAGACGACTCAGTCAATGGACCAGTGATAAATAGTGGGGCGAGCATTGAATACTTAACAAATGGTTGGACGATCAAACGTGGTCGGCTAACGGACGCAAATGTTTAGTACGTCGTTGTTCAACGCACACTAAGGCTTGATTTTATGTGGTTTGCTAAATACATTGATTACATATATTCAGTTTTTAGAAGGTCGTCAACGTCGTTGCAACCCATGTTGTCCCACTGCTGGGCTCCGTCTCCTCTCAGAATAAGAGGGATTAGTCCTTAGTTCTTAGTCCACCACGCTGGCCAAGTGGGGATTGGCACATCTTCGAGAACTTTTTTCTCAGGTGTGCAGTTATATATACGATATTTCCTTCAATGAAACGTGATAATTACTTTGTAATGTAGAAAAATCAGTGGTCCGTTATGGGCTTGATCTCACGACGCTCCGATTCAAGATATCTCACTAAACTCTCACGGCAATTAAATAATACTTGTGATTGTTTATCATGATTTCTTTTTGAGGTTTTGTTATGTCTTTGAACAGGCCGACGTCGCTCATCAAAACGCTCTGTAGGCTTTTCAAGCTCGCAATTTATTTCAACGAATGAACTTCTCTATAATCTATTCGGACATAGGGAGTTAGTGCATAATAAACAACCCCAACCTACTTCGAAGGCTTTGTGCCTCGTCAGTGACGTGACATTGGTCGCCAGACGTGATGGCTATTTGTTAAGCATTCTATACGATTCACCCTTTTCACTCGGTCGTTCATCATTTTCATGTCTTTTTCGTGCTAATTTTGGCAACCCTAATAAATAATTAATTTTTATGGTCACTGAAATTCTTCTTCTTAATATGTCAATGTTATTTCTATCATTTATTTGTTGGTTAAATTATCACATAGTTGCATTCTTCTTAAAACGTTAGTGTATTGTTGAACATAATTTAAAAAAAAATAATATAAATTGTGTAATTTAATAATGTGATGGTAATATATGATATACAATATATATATCCTCCAGACCGCAGTCAAAATAATCACTTAACAATACATTAGATACTTTTGTCATGCCATAAATTGTACTGCCATCGACATGTAGATAAAGTTTCGATATTCAATTCAATAAGAACGGAGGCGTAAGCGGACACCGACAAAAACTAACATCAATCATCTTCAGTATTCCCCGCACGAACATTAAAGGATATGAAAGTGTTTTATGACGAACATCAAAATATATTGTGACATGTCTGTAGGTAGGTACGTACGTACATATGTATCTGTATTATAAACAAACAATAATATAAACGGTTTGTTGGTTTGCAAATGCGACTGCTGAGTTATTGCAAGTGAGTTAACGTCGCCATCGCAATTCGTATTGTATACCTACTGGGCCAACACGCACGTTAAGTGACGTGCAGATTTTCCGACGATATTTTCCATCACCAAAAAGCATGTAATAATTACTATTTGTTATAATATATAACTTATATAATAAATTAGAAAATTCAGTAGTGTTGGGGTTTGAACCCATGACTGATTTGAGATTAACCTGAGCTATCACTGCCTGTTATTATTCACGTATTTAATTGAAATAGCAAACAAGGTGTCATGGATCACTCTTGATCCAAAGTGCTCGTTTGTAATTACTCTAATTGATTGTTTCGTAGCCAACCGTGTTGTTGGACGTAGTAATCGATTAGCCCTAATCCCTGTAAGTAATCACAGATTAGTATAATAGTGCTTGCAAGTAGATCACTAACTAATGAGTTACAATGACGGTTGCAAGTAACTCTATCGCTTGTATTAGCATATTCTTATTGTTGTTATCTTTCTTGTCAACGCTTGTCACAGTATGGGTGGTATATTCTGCAACCACCTGTTGCGGATTATTAGAGATGCATGCGTGTTCTCTATATTAATAGATTAAAAGTCATTTGTGAGCTGAAAGTCGATTCCTCAGCGTAAAAGTTGCTATCGCGCTATACTTAAAAGCATATAGCTTACAAGCCTACGAGTCTAAGTCAAGGATTTGTGCCCTTGACCAAAGAGGCAGTAAACAACTCGGTTACCACCTATATCTTAATACAAAACCGCTGCTAGAATACGCGATTGCTTACAAAAACACATTTTACGTCACATTACTCAACTGTACAAACTTAACACTTTACCATCTCATGCAACAGTGGCAACCGGAGCAGTAGTTCCATTTCGAAGTTGGTTCTCAAAGTTGGCAGCAAACGGCACAGCGTTTCGCTGCAGCGATTGATGGTCGGTAACTCGTGCCCGTGTTTCAACAGTTTCAACCGCTTTGGTTGGATGTGGTCCAATTGATGAGTGAAGCGGGTAGCGAAATGCGTTATGCGATTTGTAAATTGAACGTAGAAAAAAGTAGTGTCACGAAGACAGCTTATAAAACTCTAACCATAACTAGTATTTTGGAGGTTAGGCCTGAAATGCCTGATCAGAATATATAACACACCGCCTAAAGTCGATATAAGGTACTGAAGGCACAAACTAACCAGATTTAATAAGATTCGAGACGATGCATTTCGGATAAATTTCCGCTGCTTAGATTTGCCGTTTTGAGGTAAGATAACGCGCGTAATATCGTTTGTGTTTTACCATTAAAAGACCGCCCAAAAATATAAGAAAATATTTTGAAATGATTATTTGATAAAACAACTCAAATTTTTGAATTAACAATCCTTCAGAATTGAACTATTATTTATAGAATCCGCCACTTATTTTATCTAGCTGTGATACAATTTTATTTTTAAGGCCAATTGATATTTTACGATCAGATTTTCGATCACCAATAAAACAGACAATTGACACTCATCTGTCGTATGAGGTGTTTGAATACGTAATTACTTTTGTTAGCTATAAATATATTTTTTTTCAGTCTTCAACCATAGACTTGCGCCACACGTTAGCTATTTGTATACTTAATTAAGGAGTTATAGATAGTTTTGGTTAACCTGACATGTGATAAAACACGAACGAATTTTATTGATAAATCAGATATTCCTTACATTTCTACTTATATCAACTTGTATATCAAAGACAACGGAATGATAACAAATAGTGATCCACTGTGTGGCATTGGTGCTCGTAGTGGTACGGTGCTCCAATGCTGGTCGTTGGAAAAAATAAACCTTTTTACCCGTGTTTCCAGAAGTTAAGATATAAGTACATCGCGTGCAATGTACAGGGAATTCAGAACAAGGATGTTTTCTGGCAATGCAACAGAATTGTGGGAATAACTCAAGCGCTCGGGTTAAGCTGCTCTCAAAGGCTAAGTTTCGCCACAACATGATTACATCGCAAAACTTGCATTTAATTCGAAGTAATGCGTTGCTCAGATTATCTTGTGAACGCTTCAGTCAAGCTTTTGCTTGTAGGTATGCTAATCCGCGGGTTTCTAATGGCGGGAGTTTTTCGGAGAAAGTCTCTGTATAAGCTTAAGAGAACTGTACCTTCAGCGCCACGGTCACCATCAGCGGGTCGTCTCGACGTGTTTGCTTGCCTGGCCAGGCTTTTTTTGAACACCTATTTTATCACCTATGAATTCACATACAAACGTTCGCGGTTTTGTTAACTGTATATAGTAGTGCCGGGTGCATTGTGTGTGCAAGTACTTACTAGTCATAAGCACTGGCACTTACTTAATAATGAATGTTTATTCGAATCAGTATCCATTAATCTTGTCGTTTTTATTTTTACACACATGTAAGAATCGAAAGAAAACTAATGTTATCATTGTTTATATATGGTATTATATTTTAGATCATAGATTACCTAATTAAATTGTTGTGTATAGTGATATGTGTATAAGTGTATGTTATAACATAAATATATAAAAGAGACCACGGTTCAAACGTTTTCTTACTCTTATTTAACCGTCGTCAATCGTTTCATGCACACTCGTCGGTTGCAGGTACTTCTTATTGTATCGTATAATTTATTTATTTATTCCAATTTAACTAACATTACAGGATGTCCCAATGCGTTAGTATATATCTTAAAAGCCCCGGCTGGAATTCGAGCCTGGGTCCCAGCAGCTCGACAGTAAGATTCACTAACCACCTCGCCACTGTGTCGACTTATAATATGTTATATAAGTAGCTGTATCAGGGATAAAATAAACATACATCAGTTTTGCATCATTTTATTGAACCACAAGTAATAAAACCAGCCTCTGTTTCATTTGAAACTTCAAGACTTATTTATTCATTCACGAATCAGTAAACGCAGTGCATAAGTATTTAAAATAATAAAATTGTTATTTTACGTACACAATTGATGAGCAATATAATTACAATAATACAACCCAATCGTGCATGCTTTAACATTTTAATATTTCAGTCAATACATTATTTTATACATAACTTTACATTTATTAACTAATTCAACCAGACATATTTGCGGACACAGAATTGATGTGATCTAGAAATGACATATGTTTAGGTACGCAGCGATGTAGGTTTTTCTGTCATTAAATGCATTTATTACATTTTATTTTTTATCTGCTTAGAACTGCGGACGGAAAACCGTTAATGAGCGTAATACTTGTACTCATCTCCTCCAATTTAGACGGTTTATTAATTAATTTATAAAATGTTTAAAATAGGAATTCTCACATTATTATTTAAAATCTCGAATAGATAATTGAAATTGATAGGTAAAATAAGGCTTTGACAACCCTCAAATGTAATAAATTTAAAAAGTCCAGATTACAACTGACAAGTATAATTTGGCAAGCAAAGTCGCGACAAAAAAAAAAATGATAAAACATTCATTCAGAAACATTTTGACTAAAAATACATGTCTTGTTTATCTTAAATGGTATTATGCACTGGATAATATTATATTACACACGCCTATTAATAATGTAACAAATATCCTACGATATAAAGGATAGGCAGAGGTGTTATTTAACGTGGCGCTCGCTGCTGGAAATATTGACATGTCATGTCTAGATCATAACCATTCAATACTTTAACAATATATGGATGTTTTTTGGAGAAAATATCACAAAATAAACGATGCCTATCTTACGAGGCCCCTGAGTTTATAGTTTCACTCAAACAATCTAGTAACTTTAAAATGCTAATTTTCATACTAAGGGTTTTTTATTCATGTTCACACAAGGTACACGAGTATATGATATACAATTATATTTTAGTTGAAAATGTTATAATTATTTAGGCTAGTAAAAATTTCTGTCTTCATAACAATTTCATTACTAATCTAATTGCAAAATTAATTTTGTATTGTTTGTTACATAACAGTACTATTTCCTATCATGACATTCTTGTGTATATTATGCAAATTGTTTGATATTCTTTTTAGAGGGCCTCGTCGATGTTTTATTTTCAAGATTGTTAATATTTACACGTTTTTGTACCTATTAAAAAAAATCAATCAAAAGTAAGTTATAGAAGCAAGTGATGTGAAAAATACCAAGAAAAGTATAAGAAAAACGGTAATATTTTGTTTTGGTCAATTATTAACATACAAAATAAAAATAATTGCAATTATTTTGCTACAATTACTTATTGCAAAAAAATATTACTATGTAATGAAACTCCAAAACCCAAGGAATGAACTTTGGTAATAATGTTTAAATACTTATACAAACAAATAAATAAAACACGAACTTACAAAATGTATTGAAAATAAATATAAATGTTAACAATTATTTCCTATTATTATTGTTCTTGACATTATTTATTTTAAATTAATAAAATTATTCTTATCTAATATTTGATAAATTTTAATATGTACATAAATACATTCTCAATTTTAAATAGTCGAGTTATAAATTTATTTTTAACCTATAGAGTCTGACCCCATCTCAAAACATACCACCATAAGAGAACACAATGCAAAGCTACTTACAGAGGATCAGCGTATATTATATACATAATATATAGTGATTACACTAATTCCTATTGATTCCGGATAGGATGGTATTCGATTCTTAATCAATTTCGACCTTTGATCGATTCATGTACATACATAAGTATTCTGAATTTAAATCAAAATAAACGACGAAAAGTTGCACAAAGATGCACACTTGTGTGTTGTAAAGTTAATTTCTGCAAATTATAAAGAATGTTTACAAATTATTGCGCTTCTTTTGCCTCGAAGGGACAGGGAGGCGTATGAATAGACTAACTTTTAATAATACATATAAATTGCATCATATAACGCCATATCAACTGTAAGGCATTAGCATGAGGTGGTCACCCTTAAACACACATCAAATTACTCACACACACAAACAAAGTAAATGTAAGTGAGATGAGGTCTTACAAAATATATAAAAATCATATTCATAAAACACACTGAATTGCTCAGCAGTACAATTGACATAATTCGTTACATTAACTAATAAGTTAGTACAAACGTAATCATTTTGATTCATAATACAACATAATAATAATTGCACTGAGATTGTCAGTGTGGTCTACTAAAAGTCATCTTACTTTATAGTGCACGAGAATCGACTTAAAGTCGAATTTGCTGTACAAAGTTAGTCTACTAACAATTTACAGAATCACGATTATCCCATATAACGTGCTAATACCTCGGTCGCCGTTATGCTTGGCCTGCATTAACATTTATATAATATAATACGGATGGCATCATAATACCATTGTACAAAAGTTTATTTACAACTCATATTATGACCCGCCGACTAAGTATCAATGACGATTTGTCTAAGAAGGTGACGTTTTAAAATGACAGATTGATATGTCAACTTTTGACATAAGCCAAAGGTCACAGTTACTTAATCGGCGATTATCACATGAATTGGGCCCAGTTCATTGTAGCTTTAATACTTCCCATTCAATATTGATCAGTAAAACACAATATATTGATTCACTGAAAACATGACTTACTACTTATTGATAACACTGGGTTTTAAGTTCCGCCGTTAGCGTTGTAGTAATGATAGAGCACTTACGTTGAGCAATATGCTATTTGTGGGTTACGCATAAAAATAAAACGCACGACGACTTCGTCATTGTTGATGAGAGTTTTTCATGCAGTTTTGAATCATATGCCGAATTTACATTACGACATTAGTGGCATGAACTAGAACTGAATTTCATCAATTATTGCACGTGTAAACATACAGTTTCACAATACTTACGACAATAATCAAGATTCGTGCTATCACAATTTTTTTGTGGAACTAATATCATGAAAGTTATGTTCACCGGTGGATTCTTGAAGGCTGATAGATGGATGGACTGACGCGTCCAAAGTGTTAAACCAACGATAGAAAGCGGAGATGTTGATAAAGCCTTATGCCCAGTGATACTGGTTGGTGGTGTTACTAACTATTTATTTATTTATTATTATACATAACTATTTATTTATTTTTACTCAACTGGTAACACAAGTAATGTAAGAAGTTTAATAAAATTAATTTCACCGTGCATGACACTAACTTCGAAATGCAAATTTAGCTTTAAAGATTCAGCGTCTTATATTATAGCGATGACGATGTTTTCCACAGTTGACCTGCATCTCAGCACGTGCGACCGAGGTTTAGCCGCCCCGAAGTTCGTCGTTAAACACAACTCTCCTGGTGGGCCGCCAGGAGGGGCGTGCGCGTCGTCACGACCTCCCGGTGCGACCTCAGGGTTCCGTTCACGCAGCTACGGTCGCTCTGGAATAAATTTGTAATGTCACTTCTTGTTTGGAGCAAAAGTTTCGGGTGTTTCGGGCTTGGTAGGGTACCTGCGCACTGATGTTCGTTTGGCTTCGAACTGATAGATTTACATTTACAGCGTCACCGTACGGAATAATTGCAAAAGCGCGATGAGATTTCTTATAAGAATTCCAGGATGTTTGTTTGAATTTGTTCGATGAAAGATGTCTTTTTAGGATTGATGCTCAATGCTAGTCAGTGCGAGCGCACTTTTAGGGCTCGGCTACATTATTATCCCACGTGAAACAGATTGTTTAACGACAGTTTAAAAAATTTATTTTCCTAGTTAATATTATAGTGACTACGCTATTTACTAGCGCTAAGACATGTTTAATTGTATTTAAAAAGACGCTAGTTATGTCGCTTGTGCTTGTCCCCAGAATAAATTCGGTGAACATTTAACGTAACCATTTAAAGCTTGTTCTGACACATCCTGGATTATAGATGTTTAATACGGTGCATGGTGGCTACTTGCTATGGGGATTGTGTGTTTCATAATGATACAATATCGTTACTTTTAAAATCATAATTCTATCCGCGCAGTGATGAAAGGTTTATGTCAATCATGCTATAAAATAGTTAAAATAAAATAATCAAAACAGTTTACGATGCCGGTGATGGAAGTGTCCATTACGAGTATATCACAGGCTTCACACAAAAATCGTCAGAGGCTTAACTATATCCAGCCTCCACTCGGGAGAGTAGAGTACTGAAGGGAGTTAAATCATTTGAAGGGAGTCAGATATGCGCGCAGATTTGCTCAAACAGCATCTACTATGTTTCAGTCCTGATGTTATTGTGCTAATGTTAGATGGTAGGTCAGTTAGCTTAGATCACGTGTCATAGTGGGTCAAACTGTTGCGATGTTTGTACAGAAGTCTGTTTTTTTGTCTTAGAGATAAATTAACAAAATATAAATAAAAAATGGCCAGCGACATAATGCATAATAATAATACACAAGACGAGAAATGATACGGAACCCGTCACATCTAAACAGCTCACCTTCCTCCACTCATCCCAGTATTTACATTCGGCCCTTGTTGTTTATAATTCCAGGTAATTCGAGTTTTTTTTTGGCAAATTCCTCGGGCGGTTGGCCGTGTTTTACGAATCACAATTCTCATGCCAAAGTATGAATATTTGAACAAGTAATGAACGAGCTTATGAATAAAAAGGCGCTGGCGTTTTTTCGTCCCATCTCGGAGTAGGAAGATCCGCTACCGGCTCTATAGGGGGAGGCACCGCTGTGGCTGAGCAAACATTTATTCTATTCAGTGTTCTTCAAACTGACATAAAACTTAACTTCTTAGAAATAGCATATAACTAAATGATAAAATGTTGTACGGTCAGAAATAAAGTTCGAATATTTGTTGGAAGTGCGGCAAGTTTACTCTTTCGCAAGGGTTCCCAAATAAAGTCGTTGGTATAAATATAAAAAACGGAGTTTTAATCATCATTAACAGTCATTTTTGAATTTAAAATATATTAAAGGGTCATAAGGAACGTTTGTATGATTTAAACCCTCTACTACTATAGAGGAAAGTCTTCAATACTTCTTATACCACCTCACCCCAGAGTCTAATCTGGTTAATCTGTGCCCTGACTCTGATTAAAGCACCTCAATTTTCTCTCTCCTCCCAATTGTTGCTCTAACGAACTTTGTCAATCTCGTAAAGGTATAAAGACGGCCTTGTTTTGCCTGATCTCCCTACGCAATTGCTATTTATGATTGAGAGGATAGAGTTGGTACTGATATATTTTAATGAAATTTAGATACAGAAACATGATATTTTTTACTAACTGTTCTCAATAAAGTTTGTTATTCTATTGACAAAAACATATTCCTTAAAAGTATTCAAGAAGCAACTCTATATTAATCAAGTGAAGGATTACTGAATTTGTTCGTGATTTTTAAAAGCATTTCATTCATTCCATTTATTTTATTACTTCAGAATCCTGATAAGCTTTCAGCCTTACAAATTCATGTGAAGAGTTATTGGATATTACTTCGTATCTTTGAAAGCGCATGTTGTAGATCATTAACGTGTTATAACATTACATTTGAAGTAGTTAGTTCAGTTTATATTAGTTTGGCTAT
>DWIW01000124.1:0-11067 GCA_018248535.1 Hovala pardalina | reverse complement strand
GCATAAGGTTTCTAAAAGGTTAAGGTTCTGGCTTTATATGCCAGATTGAGTTATTCTTTCTGGCTGATAGAGTCGTGTCTTGGTGTGGCCCTGTAGGAGGAGTATATTGTCGATCATGTGGCGGCTATACGAAGCTCTGGTCAGCATACCAAACGGATTAGCGCGAGTACGCCTTGTCGTCTGGTGGTCGGGTGTTCAAGGGCACCAGCCCCTCGTAAGGTGTGGGAATCACGACATATCCGCACGCTCAAACATGTGGTCGGCTAAGCCACGGATAAATTCGTCCAGGTTCCGGAAATATCATGGTGATCATAGTAACCATAGTACCACAGATTGTTATCTGTGGTAAACTTAACCAGTTAAGATATTCTGTGATACTGAATTTGTGAAGTAAGGAGATGTCTTATGTCAAAAAGTACATAAATATTCGTGACTTGTGTTGTTCAGCGTTGTAAATAATACCAAAATTTTAAAAATGCTCGTACGGTATTTAAGGTATCAAAATGTGGCATGGAGTGATTTAAAACAATTGCGATATTCGAGTCATTTTAAAAATATCAAAGATATCAATTATCAATATCTTCAGCACAGAAAGGTGCCTACAATGCACTTTCAGAAGTCATTGCCACGTTTGCCAATACCTAAATTATCAAAAACTGAAGAAAGATACTTAAATGCTTTAAGACCACTCTTATCGAATGAGCAATTTGTACAAGCACAGTGCACTACAAAGGAATTTGTAGAGACTGAGGGTAAAACACTACAAGAAAAGTTAATTGCAAAAGACAAATTTAATGAACACACAAGTTATATATCTGATTACTGGTTTGATTTATATCTAAGAGACAGAGCAGTCCTTCCTATAAATTATAATCCCTTACTAGTATTCCAGAATGATACACGACCGGAATACAATGATCAATTAATAAGGGCCACCAACTTGCTGACTAGTGCTGTACGATTTATGTTGTCCTTAAGGGAGCAAATCTTGGAACCTGAAGTTTATCACATGCAACCCAAGAAAAGTGATACACCACTTTTTAGAACTTTAACAGGCTTCCTACCTGAAAGGGTCTCTTGGTAAATACTTACAGTTTATGTGACTTGTTAATTGTTAATAATGACTTTTGATTATGCACTTACTTAGATTATGCATTATCATATTCATTAATCACCAGTATGGACAGTGTGTAACAATTTTTTTTTAAATTTAAATCTATGAACAGTTAGGGTTGGCTGGTTGAGGATGCCCTTGTAATATAATATTATACAAATAATTTTAAGTAACATTAGAAGTAGTATGTAACTAAGTTCCACAACCACATTTTGTTGTAATTGCAAAAATCAAAACATACTTAAATTCTAAGATAAATATAAACACTTACATTTGTTGCATACATAGTTAATACGCATAGTTACCAGTAAATTTACTAAAATTTTATTGTGAATAAAGCTTAGTATTTAGCTAGAGTTCCATTTAAACCGCAAGTATGTTTTATGTATGTATTTCTTATAATTGCATGTTTATAAACATTGTAGTTATTTATATATATATAAATTAAATATATATTTTTTATTTTATGATTTTATAATGTTATTATTTACTTTTGTTCCATTAGGTATGGAGCTTACTTGTTTAAAGCTTTCCCTTTAGACATGAGTCAGTTTAGTGGATTATTCAATGCCAGTCGGATACCTGTAATGAATAAAGATAAAATATATAGAGACACAACAAGCAAGCATGTGCTCATTCAAAAAAATGGCAATTTTTATGTTTTTGATGTATTAGATAATGATGGTAATTTTTTTTGTTGACACCTTTTTAACATTTACATTGCATGTTCAAATCATTATATTTATTACATTTAATCAGCATGTTAAATTACTTGATCTTGCTTATTTAAGTTGCCGGTGATGGGATGCTTATTATTGAATGCATTATCATTATTATAACATAATTGTTAACAATTTTGCTGGATCTTAGCAATTTTGCCTCCATAGAATAATGAGATCAGAGATGATAAAAAGGTATTTAAAAATTAATAACAGAATATTTTGCATCTTTAACCTATGAGAAGATACAAAACATCAATTTATAAATTTCTAAGATTCTTTCAGGTAATCTTTTATCGCCAACTGAACTACTTGGCAATATGGCGCAAATTGTGAACAATGGGGCTACCAAAGCAGAATTTCCTTTGGGTGTTCTAACAACTCAAAACCGAGACACATGGGCCAAACAAAGAACTCATTTAGTGGAAACTGGCAATGGTGAGACATTGAAAATGATTGATTCAGCCATATTCAATTTGGTGTTAGACGAAGAAATAATCAATGATGATAAACATAAAATTCTGTCCCAATTTTTACATGCCGATGGATCAAACAGGTACAATCATATACAAATATATGTGTCAAACCAATTTTGAATAGTTTGGACTAGGTATTTTGTAAACTTCCAAATAATAATGATCATCTGTGACCTAACGATAAAAAAATATTCTATTTTACAGATGGTTCGACAAGTCATTCAGTTTGATAGTAACTAAAGATGGTGTTTCTGGCATTAACTTTGAGCATTCGTGGGGTGATGGTGTTGCAGTTTTACGCTTCTTCCAAGACATATATAAAGAGACCACAAGTAAACCCTTCATTCATCCAGACAGTAAGCCTGGAAACACCAACAATACAGTTACAAAATTAGGTACTAAGTTTTTTTACCATATAATTTTAGTAATATCTGAAATTCATTACATACTACCCCCACTGTACCATGCCAATCTTCAGAACTGTATATTCCTACTATACACTAAATATCATTATTTTTCTTTAATTCATCTTTTTATTCATCCATTTCATATATTTCTATGGCAACAGTAGAGTTCTTAAAAAAGGTTACAAAAGAATTCTTTTTTGAGACCAACAATGCATTGGTTAGGTGGCACATCTGTTTTTTTTAATATGCTTAAATTATAAAAATGATATCAATGACGAACACAATTGGATGATGGTCATGATCACACTTTGGCACAGGAAATTTTGAAATACCCAAATTAAAAGTGTTTAGTATTGAACACATAATGGAATATGCTATAGATATTTATTTATTATATTATATTATATATACTAATTCTCCCTTCAATTAAATTTTAGAATTCAAATTGGATGATAAATCGAAAGAATTTGTAAATAAAGCAAGGAAAGAGTACGCTGATTGGTGCAATTCTTTAAGCATAGATTATATCTTGTATGAAGAGTTAACTAAAGAAGCTTGTAAAAAATTTAAAGTTAGCCCCGATTGCATAATGCAGCTTGGATTCCAGGTTTGACTTAATACTTCATATTTAACCATTACACACTCAAACTTAAAACATTAGGTCATGGATGTTGTAATTAAAAATAGCCAAAATCACTTATTCTCGTGGGGTCACATTACGTGGATGCTCACACCCTGGAATCCCTCGCCCGTCCGGTAACTGTGAAGGCCAGTAGGGCCAACAGCAACGGTCCATTGGTCCCGGGCCACATCATTGACTTATTTGGAAGTAAAAAATTGTTACGGACGAATAATCAATGTCCATATAATATTGATGTATGATGAAAATGATGTTAAATAAAACAAGATAAGTCATTAAAACATTAACGTCGATTACTCTTTACTTGCAGGCAGCTTATCATCTTCTGCATGGGAAATATGTTGGAACATATGAATCCTGCAGCACTTCTGCATTCAAACACGGCAGAACTGAGACAATGAGACCTTGTACTGACAAAACAAAGGTTTGAATTTACTTTACTCATATACCAAATTACCTGCATTTCTTGCTTTATTAGTAGTTAGCATGTTTTTAAGTATGAGGTCTACCATGCAACAATTTTCCGCTAAGGAAGCTGGTGTATATAGTCGAAATAATATAAAATTTTTGTTTTTCACTTTTTTGTGATTACATCCTTTTTTGTGATTCGTTAGTAATTATTATGATTTACCAACACACGAATATTATTTGAGTCTATAACTATCCTGCTACCAATCAATATTTAGGGGAGTTCCGTCTTATGGAGTAATAAATTTCTAATATGAAAGTACATAATAATAAGAATCTCGATGGTTAATTATGTGATTCCTAAAAATCTATAACAAGACCTACCTTACTATGCCAGTGATACCAAATAATAAGTAAAAGAATGGTAGCCCTCATTCCAGTTTTAGAAAAAAACAAATATTCAAAATCAGTGAAATAATGACATAATAAATTTACAGGCATTTTGCGATGGCCTACACTTGAACAAGTGTTCTAAAGACGAGCTCCGTGCCATAATGCAAGAATGTTCAACTTACCACTCACAACTTGTCAAGGAAGCAGCGATGGGAGAAGGATTTGACCGCCACATGTTTGCTCTAATGAAAATCGCTGAAGAGAACAATTTACCCAGACCTAAGATCTATGACTCATACGAATATAAGTTCTTGAATAAGTCCATATTAAGCACAAGTACTTTATCTTCGCCAAATGTTCTGGCCGGTGGGTTTGGTCCAGTTGCTAAAGAGGGTTTCGGAATTGGGTAAGATTATTGCTATTATATCTAAGTATGTACATATTTACATTATACATATTTGTATTATGTATTCGATTATACATATAATGTACAGGTAGACAGGCCACCTGATGGTAAGTAGTCATCGTCGCCAATGAACAAGAGCAACACCAAAAGGGTCACTAATGCGTCGCTGGCCCTTTGTACGCCATTTTTGAAGAACCCCATGTCCAGCCAACAGAGAAAACCTCAGAACGAAGCTCATTCTACTAGTTAAATATAATGTTGAGGACCGCCACAGGTCTAGGTGGACTATGTTAATGAAACTTCAATATTCAGCGGGTGGTAGTATGATATGGAAGAAGGGTGACTTTTATCCTCATACAAATATAATTTTATTGCATATTATCTGATGTAAATAGAAAAAGACAGTGCGCTTTAAAAGATACAATAATTATTATCAAAACATTAACATTATTACATTCAAAACAAAATAAATAAGATGCAAAAGAACAATGGGCGGTGTCATAGCAATGTTCACAATAGAAAAATATAGTCTATACTAAGGATTAACATTGATGGAGTGTGGCAGTGACGGCAGTAAGTTTATTTTTCCAGGTACTCCGCCTTCGCAGATAAATTAGGAGCAGCCGTGACCAGCTACAAGGATCACAATGATAGCCATCAATTCATCGAAGCATTACATAAATCGTTCATTGATATTACTAAAATATTGTCTGGTTAAATATTTAGGAAGATTTTATTGTATTTAGTGGTGTGGAGTTTTAAGTACACATTAACCTTGCACAGAAAGCTTTTCAGGTTCAGGATTAGTTTCAGGATTTCTAGTTACATAGTATGGTATATGGTAGGAGTTTCTATGCTTGGAATGAGGGGATAATCTCTACCACTAAACCTTTGGTACCTATGTAGATAGGCTTAGCTCAATTCCCGATGACTTGACTAAGCTGTCTTCAAAGGATACTTCTTACTGCATCACAAGGTACACATATTTGTACCGCCTTACTCTATTTACCTTTTACAATTTATGGAAAAGACTTTTCAGTGGACTTTTGTCTACGAACTTTCCCTACCATCTGTAAAGATATACAAAATATACTTTATTTTCAAAATTGGCCTGGATATTTACATAAGTTATTATTTAATTAGAATATATTTTTATAAGTATCTACGTTTCATAGGTGAAACAAAATACAGAAGATATTTTACTATCTAACCAAACGTTGTTTTACTTTTCATAACCCTCGAAACGGAAAGTACATTATTATTTAGTAGCGAGGAATTGGATCCAGCGGATAAGCCACTGCAACGTAAAAACATACATATAGGGCTGACCTAATTTGAATAAAACTTAGTCCTAGAGGCCAACCATAAAGATCCATCAGGTTTTCGCCTAGTATTAGACCTCTGCTTAGAGTGGCTGCTGGGCAGTAAATTATCAGTAAATACTTAGTGTTTTATTGAATTTCTTCGATCTTGAGCAGATCACATATATAAATGACCAAGCTGGCCTGGCCTGGCTTGGTTGCTAGTGGCTTAGATGAGATTTTGTATAGGGATGGGATTAAATAAACTCTTTCTCTGATAGTAATAATAATTAAATGTAGTTGCCATGAATATAGCGTGAATTTTTCTCGTGCCGTGCCGTCGTCATAATACCGCCTGTATTGAAAACTATAAGACCGACTCATGACGTTCCATTTTACGTAAACATACTATCAATGTATTTAGTGTAACAAAATTGATTTGTATGATTCCGAATAAAACAATAGTACAAAATTGAATTTATAATTTTATTAGATAAGTTGAGTGTATATCGTATACATTAATTTAGTGTACAAAAAAAAATTGTCGGCACTTAAGCCCTTCTCATTCTTTTCAGTCTGATTCTGATGCCGACCGCTAAATGTCAAAGTTCATCACTGTACATGGTATTGGTTTTGCGAATAAAATAAATATTTTTTGTGTCCTTTGTAAACGTCGTAAATGAACTATTTTCTTCTGTGTTGAGTGTAAACGTAATAAGTGCAGTGCGATGAATTTGAAATTAACATGAAAGGTAATAAATACATTAATAAAACTGATAACGTAAGGCTTTTGGCTTAGAATTGATATTTTTATTTTATAAAATAATGTTTTCGTTGATACTCGAGATTCTTTGAGGGATTATAACAGAAGAGAAGCACAAAACATTTATTTACATCTTGCCAAGATTCTCTTATAAGCCATATATGCCCATATAAAAACCAGAGAAGGAAAAAAAATTTTTTTACAAAAAATCTTTTCCTGTATTTTGTCCTCTGGGTTTTGCTGGGGTATAATTTAAAAAATTATAGTTTTTTCATGATGCAATCTAAATAATAATATAATTTTGACTACAAGATTTGCTTAATTTTTGGTAGTATTACAAATAAATATAACATTGACTGGGATGTAACAGGCATTTTGTAGTAATATTATGATCAACCTTTCAACTATTAGAGTTAATAGGGTCAAATATAATTATCAACAAACCCAAAGTATATTTTGTTTTGTTTAATTTAAATTGTTGCACAAAGCTTAGTTTCATTCAATGATAGAACCTATTAAAGTTTGATTTAATGACTTGAATGTTAATGCCTTCCTACTTAAAAACAAAGGATGAGAACTTAAGAACAATCTATTGAGTAATTTGTATAATTATTTAATAGGTAACTGGACAATTATTATTTATGGATATAAATATATCTATTTAAGACATAATTACTTATCATAATTTATAAAGGCCATCAAGGTTATTTTTAATCTAATCTGCTGCTTTCCAGTAGAAAAAATGTGACAATATTCTAAATATTACTTATTCTTGTGATAGTAAAGTAAATGAACAATTATGAATCAGATACTATTTGAGTTAAAAACAACAGTTTGTACTGAATTTCATAATTTATGATAAAACATGGATCTGAATCCATCCATCAGCCGTTAAGTCCACTGCTAGACTTAGGCCTCCCCTATGCGGCGCCACCCTTCCCAGTCCTGAGCCCTCTGAATCCAGCCAGTACTAACCCACAAAGGATTCAAAATGTATATGTAAATATGAGAGGTTAAGATTCTAGTCTTCTAAGACTCTAGATTAGTCAATATATGCAAAATTAATAAAATAAAATTTGCAAATTGAATATATAATGAGTACAATATTAAGATTATGTAGATATCAAAAAGAGTGATCAGGGTATCACTCTTTATTTATGTTATTATTACCAAGCAGAAAAAGTACAATATAATATAAATAGAATACAAAAAAGTTACTTAACAATTACCCCTAACACAAAAATACATTTTGGGTTTGTAGAGAAATATACATAGAGTCTAAGCTTAGGGAAAAGCACTGCTTATTTCAACCAGAATGAGTTTTAATTCTACTTAATTTTTTTTAGAAATGTATAGTTACATTAGATTTTAAATTATAAGAGTAATACTATACCTACATGGAGCATACCGAAAATCAGCAGCTGGTGTCTCTTACCTTTACCTCAGTATAAGTGGAGTGTGACTAAATAAATTCCATTTAATTAAAACAAAAGTTCAACTAAATATGTATCTCTCTTTACCGTACTGCAATATATTTTAGATCAGCTTTTACTATTCCACTGCTAGACAAAGGCCTGCCCTCAAAGCCATACAGTAAAAGACTGTTTTAGGCTTATTTATAAATTACAGTTTGATTGCATGGTCCTTCTATTTATATAAAAAGCAACCTAGCAAGCAAGGATCAATTAACGTAAACTTATTCATTGTTTCAGATTACGAATAATTCTGGATGGTAGAATAGCAAAAATTTAAGATGCTTATTAAAGAGTATAGGATCCCTTTACCACTCACAGTTGAGGAATATAGAATAGCCCAACTGTATATGATAGCTAAGAAGAGTCGCGAGGAGAGCTCTGGTGAAGGAAGTGGGGTTGAAATTCTTGTCAATGAGCCCTATGAAAATGGACCTGGGGGTAAAGGTCAGTACACACAGAAAATCTATCATGTGGGGAGCCACTTACCGGGTTGGTTTAAGAGCTTGCTTCCGAAATCTGCCTTGACTGTTTCGGAGGAAGCTTGGAATGCTTATCCATACACCAAAACAAGATATACTTGCCCATTTGTGGAAAAGTTTTCCTTAGAAATAGAAACATACTATTTTGCTGATAATGGTCACCAAGACAATGTATTCAAGCTGAGCGGAAGTGATTTAAAAAACCGAATTGTTGATCTTATTGATGTTGTTAAGGATCAACTGTATGGAGCAGACTATGTTAGGGAGGAGGATCCAAAGTTATTTATTTCTCAAAAATGTAACAGAGGTCCTCTCACTGACAATTGGTTAGATGAATATTGGCATGAAGTGAAAGGTAAACCTCAACCGACGCCTAACGGTAAATCTTTAATGTGTGCTTACAAACTATGTAGAGTAGAATTTCGTTATTGGGGCATGCAAACCAAGTTGGAAAAGTTTATTCATGATGTAGCACTGAGGAAAACAATGCTTCGAGCGCACAGGCAGGCGTGGGCTTGGCAGGATGAATGGTACGGCCTTACAATGGACGACATACGAGAAATTGAGCGTCAAACCCAGTTAGCTTTGCAGAAAAAAATGGCCGGTGATACCAGTGATGATCAAGATATCTCTGAAGAAAACTCCAAATCCCTCGCTGCTACAATGAGTAGTCTGGAGAAAAATGAAGATCTCGCAACACCAGTTACAACTAAGAAGAGTGCGGCAGAGAAGAGAGTTAAGAAACATTTATCTCCTGATAGCACACCTCCATCGGATCACAAAAGTTCTCCGAAATCAAATCTGAGGTCATCTTCGTCTGACTCTGTTAAGAGCTTGCAAGCCCAGGTAGCGAGTTGGCGAATGGAAACTCTTGTAAGAGAATCAGAAACAGAAACTGGTTCCGAAGATGAATTCTATGATTGTGAATCGACTCTAAACAAGTGGTCGTCTATGTGTTCACTGGATGAAGGCGATGTTGATGTATCACCTACACAAGCTGACCAGAGTCAAGAAGATAGTATCTTTGATCCAAATTTCTTAAAGAGAGTAACCTCAGAAAGGGGTTCACGGAGAGCGGGATTACAAAGTCATCAAAGTATGGATGGCTGTCCAGATACACCAGTCCATGGTTCTTGTTCGACAACAGTATTAATACTAGTATTTCATGCTGGAAGTGTTTTAGATGTTAACGTTGACATGACGGCCAAAAAATCTGACGTAACTACATTTAAAGGCGCTTTTGAATCCGTTATGCGTCAGCACTATCCTACCTTGGTTGGCCATGTTACTATAAGGCTAGTATCGTGCCCGTCTGTTTGCACGGAAGCCCTCGGAGTACTTTCTACTTTGAGCCCTTATAGTTTTGACTGTTCA
The DNA here is from genome assembly GCA_018248535.1 of Hovala pardalina. Taxonomy (NCBI): domain Eukaryota; kingdom Metazoa; phylum Arthropoda; class Insecta; order Lepidoptera; family Hesperiidae; genus Hovala; species Hovala pardalina. Next base: position 1,112 of record DWIW01000124.1, on the reverse strand, counting down.
CCGTCTACAATGGAGACACCTTCTTTAACAAACGATCTAATACCCATTGGTGCTATTCCACTTATTGCGACAAATTCTCCCGAATATGCAGAATCTATAATTAGAACTATTAATGCAGCCAACATGGTTTATAACGAATTTATTAAATCAGATGACGGCAAAGGTTTCAATGGTCAAGTATGTATAGTGGGCGATAGCATGGGGTCAGTACTCGCTTATGATGCTCTTAGCCGAACAATACAGTACCAGTCGCGTCATGACAGTGAAAATAGCATACTCGATACTGAAATTACAATTCCTAATGAACCTGAACAATATTTAAATAAATCTCACCTCCAGGCTCCAACGCCCAGGAGGCGTTCATCGACTGCTAGTGACAATCAGACTAAGTTTGAATTTGAAGTGAACGACTTTTTCATGTTTGGCAGCCCTTTATCGCTTATTCTGGCTTCGAGAAAAATTTCGGATGACAAGTTTCGCGAAATTATAAAACCACCTGCTCAGCAAGTGTATAACCTATTTCATCCAACGGATCCAGTAGCCTCTAGACTGGAACCTTTGCTGTCGGCCAGATTTACAGACTTGCCACCCATAAACGTTGCTAGATACGCAAAATATCCATTAGGTAACGGTCAGCCTTATCACTTGATGGAATTGATACAAAGCCATCCACAACTCTTTGGAGATCATTTGCAAATGCCACCTACGCCTATTCTAAGACGGCTTTCCGAAGCATCAGTCCAAAGTACAATTAGTGGACTAGTAGATAATATTCCTCTGATTACTATGAATGCCTTGCAGCAGAAATGGTGGGGTTCAAAGAGGCTCGACTATGCATTGTATTGTCCAGAAGGCTTGGCTAATTTTCCCACTAATGCCCTCCCGCATCTATTTCACGCTAGTTATTGGGAAAGTTCCGATGTCATAGCATTTATCCTCAGACAAGTTGGTCATTTCGACCTAGCCTTATACGGACATTCTGACGACAAAGAATGTTCTATGTTTGACTCTGGACAAGAAAGAGAGAAATGGATGAGGAAACGAACGTCTGTGAAGTTGAAAAATGTTGCGGCCAACCATAGAGCCAACGATGTGATAGTGAAGGAGGGGTG
>DWIW01000123.1:0-11072 GCA_018248535.1 Hovala pardalina | reverse complement strand
ATATGCAAAGTAAGTAAAAGATGCTTATCATTAATTTCGTATAATTTTCTGTACGTTTCATCTGTACCATCATTTATTACGCGTACACGAGCGTCATTTAAACATTGAGACGACCTTCTACTTAGGGGGAAATCATATTTTTCTTCTATCAAACGCCGTTGATTAATAATCCTTGCGCGCGAGGACAGCCGTATTTTTCGTAGCATAAGTTACAATTCATTCGTATGTTGTAATGTGGATCTTCCATAATGCATATTTATGGAAGGTATATACTGTAACAAATAATATGACGTTTTAGCCTGTCTACCCCAAAGGTTGGCAGGCGTCAGTTAGCGATCCCGTGGCGCCTCAAATATGACGTGAATGGCGCTGTTCGGTTTTAGTCGGTATTCCGGCTGTCCGGCCAGTCACACATTACCTGTCACGTTATTGGAGCGGATTCGTGAATGCCTTTCCTAGCGATACAAAAAGCTAGGCCTCAGTTTGTGTATATTAGTAATGAATGTTATATAGTCATAGTAGATGAGTACTTAGTACTTGGTGAGTTTCATCATCTGCATATAAAAGTCCAGTGCTAGACTCCTACAATGTACTTCACGCCTTCCGATTCTGAGCTCTATGAATGAAACCCGATGTGATGTCTAGAGTTTAAGTTGTAAGAGACCATAATCTTATTTGTTTTAACAAATTAGGCCCCATAAAACATGACGATGAGGGTTTAAAAGAAATTATACTGAAAGGTTCAATATTATTAATATATATCTATATTCATACTTACTCTTAGACTTAAATAGCTTAGTCAAAGGATTATAATCGAGCAATATAGTAATGGTGAGCCGATCAGTTTATAGTATATTTGAATTGAATTTCAAGGATGGTGTCGGGGAGAACTAGTTTGTAAGTAGGCAAGTAATATATGTAATAAAGTAATCCTCAATATGAATATACCAAATATATCAGGATGTCCATAATACGATATCGATGACATTTCCGGAGCACTGCATTTGTCTCGCGATAACAAGAACGCGGGGGTTGTAGGCGTAATATAGATTTCAAATATTTATCTGTGGTAAAATAGATAAAGAATTCTGATGAGGTAATATATAACTCACTTTTGTATTTCCCCTTAGTGTAAGACAGAGGTGGTGTAAAACAAAGAGAGGTGTGTGATACACCTACTTTATATTAGATATGTCCCATTAAGGCCACTTCACGAATGGTCATAGCTGTAGGCCCTGGCCTTTACAGCGTCACCGAACGAGATAGAAGTAGAGAAGCGCTCAATTTATTGAGACTTGCCGTCATACAACAGTCGTCCGAACTGACGATTTATTTAACTCACCAAAGCCCTTCAGATCTTGTATTGATCCAAGCAGTAGTGCAATGAACGTTCACAATATAGAACATCTCGAGGATCTTATAATGGTAGATACTTCACATGCAATTGGCTCCTCAATAATTGCTGCACGCCAGATACCTCCCGAAACAGGAAATTGTCACTAAGGGGCCACGTTGAGTACGGTCGTTTTGTTCGAACGTAATTTTCCGTAATCACCCAGTTTCGGTAATTAATATCGCATCGACCTACCGATGAACAAAGGAAGGAAAAATTGCAATTTAAAGTAAAAAGTACTAATGATTATTATTTATGATGCCTTTGACCGCCCAGTTAGCGCAATGGTAATAAAATACGTCGTGGGTGCGACTCCCATTGAGGACAAATATTCATGTGATAAACATTTGTGTTCGTTCCGTTGGTTCTGACATTTCTGATGTTCGTAACATAGGAGCTTAAAGCAACTCATAACAGAACCAATTAATGTGTGTGATGTTATCTGATACATTTTTAATAAAACTGAAAAACCTCATAACAAAGTAAATAACAATAGTTTTAAAAACCAGGTCACTTACACGTAAATAAACAAATCTTGCGGCATATACACTGTAATGTTCACTGTCGTTCTGAATAATTTCGTTCCAGTCGCGCCTCTGAAAATATTTTTTCAGCAGAGCTTCGTCCGAAACAAATACGAGTATTATTGTTGAGAGATTAATATTGTTTTTGAAAAATCTTTTCAGTTTTAGAATGTTTTAGAATTGGTGGAGGAAGCTGTGACTAGAATGTTATGTTACGACTAATAATGCGTTTATAAATTTGCATATAATAGAAAATTAAATTGGAGTTTCGTTTGGTGTCTGTACCGCTTAGGGATTCCTCGTTACGTGACGATTTCTGCCAGTTATCTCTTACCGTAACGCGTAAAGAAATTCGTTCCAAGTTCAGGGGTCATAGTCGTGCTTTTCGAAGCTCGCATGCACTGAGTTTTACATTTGACGCTGTCTGACTTAAAAACTTAGTAACAACTATGAATATGAACTCTCAATTTGTTTGCGTAAATAATTACAAGTATACTCAATGCGTTCCGGAACTTAGAAGCGTTTCTAAAATTGTACCAATCTTAATCACTGTGATGCGGTGAAGACTGACACATCCTGCTTTGATCCAAAGCTATGCTTCTGCAATAAGCGCTGAGTCAATGACAATCTATGTGATATCTGTCACAAAGGTTACACTCCTAATAATTACTATTGATTACTGCATGGTATAAGGTTAATTAATTTAATTTAAATGTATTAAATAAAGACCACACCTATACTACACGGAAGGTATATATATTCGATTTAATTTTAATTATAATTAATTAATATATTCGATATTCGATAATTTATTCGAAATATATTCGATTTAAAAAAAACATTTAATTCGGGAATCGAACCTGCCAAATATAAAACAAAAACATTATTTAACAGTATTTTATAATAACAATGGAAAATATTATTTCTTCTCAAATAACAGTTTTTAACATAATTTTAATGAAAGGCCTAGAAATTTAACCTTCAATCTGAGCCTCGTGCTGGCTAATGTAAGATGCTTGTTATGTTGGCATATTTCCCTAATAAAGAGAACTTCGCTCAGTAGTAAGGAAAGCTTCAGTCTAACTCGCGGAATCCCGGCTAAGTTGATTAGCGCATACCCGGAGAATGAGGATCCAAGATCTATTAGCGCGCATTGCTTGCTTCTATACACGCAAAACTTGACTAACCGCGCCAGAACTTTCCTAAGCATTCCTCTTACTTGATAGTTACTTGTGTTACATAGAATACAATAATATAATATCTGACATTACACACGTTGATCTGATTCAGAGTTAAGTCTGTTTTAAGTACTTTGTTATGCATATCAGAATCAACGGCATATATAATATAATACATATATAGATAGATATTTTACATATAAAGAAATAACACTGAGACACAGAGCAAACACAAATGTTCATCACATGTATGTTTGTCTTGGTTGGGAATAGAATCCACGATCCCAGGCGCAGTTAAGTAGAGTAAGTAGTAAGTAGCGTAGTACCTTGTTATAATGTCCTAGTAGTTGCAGTTGTGACTGCTAAGTGAGAAGTCCTGAGTTAGATCTCTGGGTAAAGCAGTTTTCATTGGATTTAGTAATTTAAAGGTTGGAATTGATGCTATCTCACCTTCATATGAACATTCTCACAAACATAATAGGTAGAAAGTTACTCGTACTTAAGTTAATATTAAGAGTAACATAAATAATAATATTTTTTCTATAAACCCTAATAAATAATTTCACTCCAAAAGTTACTGTGGTTTACAATTAAATACAAGGTAAACAATCCATGAGATAAAACTTAAGTCATTACTTTGGACTTACGAGACAGTGAGTGCTTTTTCTTTAACAAGAAAACTAATAAAATCTGGTCTGAACCGGATTTAGCCCAGACTAGCTTTACTACGCCGCTTAATGTTTGGTTGTCGTAATAAAATGTAAAAACAAGTTTAAATTGGCCAAGCGAAGAGACAGGACGGTCGTTTCTGGTGTCAAGAAAATATCAAAGACTTAAATGTTACTTGGGTAGATGTTGAGTAGAAAAAAAATGTAGATATCGTTTAAAATGTTATAATGACCGGTATTCTACTCGTAGCTACTAATATACAAACAAATATAGACTTTATCATTCAGTCATCGTCATCGTTGGCTTCTTACTTTTTTTAAATGATCAGTTGCTGTTGGCCCTAATGGCCTTTACAACATCACCTTACGTCTTACAAAAGGTTTCGTGTGTCATTAAACACTGAAACTTATATATATATAAATTCTATTATTCCATTCTTATTATATAAATTCTTTCAAAAATAAGGATCTGCTATACGGTCCTGAGCTAGTCGATAAACTAGTCGACAAATGAAAGCGTTCAATAAAGAAACAACATTTTTAATCGAAAGGCGAGCTTCGGCAAACAACACAGCTTGCGTGCGAAGTGTTTGCAGGAACGAGCCGCCTCACATATTGCCTGGCGACAGCTCGTCCCATTTCCGCTGCATTTTCGCGATTTTTAGCCAAACTAAACTCTGCATTGCCGAGCCAATATTGAATACGAGAGGAATATTTGGGGGTACTTCGCACGAAACTTGATAACGTTTCCAAAACATGCAGCGGAGGATAGGACGGGGCTCTGTTCTTGATTGAAATGGTGGTAATATAATATACGAGAATATGTGATGTTCTCCTCTACATATTGAATGTAGAAGGGAACTAGTGTGCACAATTTCAATGTTTATTAGTTTTTTTACCGCGCAGTGCACTCTAGGCCTCCTCAGTCATGACGAGAGACCCGTGCCCTCCACTAGGCCACTATGTTTGTACCGTACTAAAAACGCTACAATCCACCTTTACTACAATTTCCATTTTACTACAATTCTTCAAAGTCAACATACTCGTAAGTCAACCTTACTATTCCCATTGAAAATCACCAGGTAGGTATGAGAACACGGTGGATCCCTTGAGATTCCGCGGTCTCCCTATTTTCAAAGATAACCATAATATTACCACCATGCTAGATACTAGATAGTTTATTATATAATACTAGACTAAAGTCATCATATGTATTGTCGTTAGACACAGTTACTAATGTGCATTAATCTATACCATTTGCAATCCGATTCTGACGTCATAAAGTGATTAGATTTTATTAAAACCTTGGAACATTGTTATCTTATACACAGTCAAGAATTGGTACATAACTCAATCCGAGCGACTTGTAAATAATTAGAAGCAAGAATATCCGTTACGGAACTTCTTTGATTTATCTTAGCTTAAACAAAATTAACATCTTTAATATTAAACTTTCTCTATTTTCAATCAAAACAATTTATTTCTCGACAAAGGAACAATAAAATTGGCAATATCTGCTGATGTAATTAAGGGGCCGCCTCTCGTATTTAATTTCGAAGATTGATGTTAGTGAGACAAATTTACAAGTTTATTTACGTTCAGAAATATTTCAGTAAATTTAAGACAAATTCGTAACAAATGAAACATAATGTCATAACAACAAATTACTTCCATTTTATTGCAAATTCTTTCATTTAGTACCAACGAAACCTTTAAAATTGTTTACCATTTTGTATATTAACAAAGGGAATTGATATTAAAAAAGCATTTTTTTTTAATATTAGAAGAATTTTGCTTAGTTAACTATTAGAGTGAAAGTGATGTGTCATCGCTCGTGAAATAATTACACATTAGGCACACTTTAAGTAAGTAAGAAACTACATTACAGAGAATAAATACCAGATTAAGATATACTATGCTTAAATGTACTAGAAACTATGTTAACGTACATCTGACTAGATCCTACATATATCCTATATTCTTCATTGTTACATTTGACATAAGTCCTCAAATTAATGAGTTTTATGTCTAATATGTATTTCTGTATATATTATTTATTTAAACCCGTTTTATTTTTCGTCTCAGCGTCAAAACCTTCAATAGACATAATATTTAGGTCAACGGCACCCTCTTCACGCGAGAGTCGAAAAGTTGTTTACGCAACTTTTGATTGCCTTCTTTAAAGAGTTTGTTTACTTTTTTACTCAAAATGGTATTATAATCAAACTTTTTTCGTTAAAAGCTCCCAGGTAAATGAGTTTGAGACGTCGGAATGGGTACCTTTGCATCTTTGCTTAAGGTACGCAATTGTGAATGGCCATTGTTGTTTTTTTGCTTTATTAAACGTCTCCAAGCTTTACTTTTTCAAGCAGCTTCAGGGCTTAATTTAAAAAGCACGGATCGGTTCAAAAAGCTCCCATTTATATTGTGAAATTTTAAATTTGGAAAACGGGTTTGTGGCGGTCCTCCATTAATTAATATAGAAATATTTTAAGTACCTTAAATACACATCAAAGTAAAACAATAGAGTTCTTAATTATTACGATATTAAAGGAGACAATATTGTACGCAGACACTCTTATACAAACTTTATTAGGTACTAGGATACTATGAGCATAAGGTACCTAACTATATTAAATTTCAGGCAAAGGCTTAGGCTGGGCTTTAAAGTTTTAATATGATATTAAGTTTGGATTAAGGCGTAATGTAAAAATTTAATTTGGCAATAGGCAACCTACCTATCTAAGCGTGTCACGTAATAAGTGGATGTATCACACACGATTGTATATACGATGGTATTTACTTTAAATAAAGCGCCAAGTTGAAGAAGCGTAAAAAAAAAATATTTGTGAAAAATAAGATATATGTTACTTTATTTTTGGTAAACTTTGATGTGCTTGTGGGTGATGCGTAATAATGTCATAGAAAAAAAAGGAAAATAGACAACTATTATTTTTAAACATCAGTATCTCCTTCATCCCAAAAGCTTGTTAGTAGGTACATTAATTAGTGAAACCGAACAAGGAAGCGAGTAGGTCAGCACGACCGCAAACCAACCACAAAAACTACTAACTAGTTCAAAGTTTAAATAGTAAGTAAGCTCATTGGCAGCGCAGAACGTGCTACCAAGCATAAGGTGGTTTGAGCGGTATTTGCCGTAGTATAAATGTTTACGTTGCAAGTGTAACTGCTCACCTAGAGGTCCTAGGTTCGATTCTCAGGTCGAACAACACGCTTAGGTTTCCCAAACGTTCAGTAGCAGCTAGAAGTCTTAATTATTATTTATACTGCCCTTTAAAGCGTCACCAAATGAGTAGTGAAAAGTAGTTGTATAACATAACTGCCTTCGAGGAGGTACTGCTCAACCCAGCAACATACAAAGCGGTGCATGTCGGGAAATTTGTGGCAAAATTCACCTCTCGAACTTTTAGCTCTCTACATACTCGTGCCAATGAGTTCTGACATTTTGGCCTTTGTTAGATAGAAATCGAAACGGAACAATACAGTGCTAAGGGGAATGAGTTTTTCTTACTGTTGAGTGCAAAGGAACTGGTAGCAGAGTAAAAGATTGATTGGTATCGAGACAAATCAGCGGTTTTTTCTTTTTTTAGATTAAGATAACGAACGACTACGTCAAGTGTAACAGAATAAGGTTGTCTTGTACGGACAAGAGAACTGAGATTGTTAGTTCTCTTAGATTACCGTAAGTTTACACCCATATCGCCATAGAACATATTGTAATTCATACCTAGTGCGTTGCTACTGGAGAAGAACTATTGTGAACATCGTTTGAATTTTGAACTCATTCAAAAGACCGGCCTGTTTTTTGTTCAAATGACACCCACACTATTATTTTCCTGGACGTATAAGTCATAATATTAACCTGAAAAAGTTAGTGTTTATTTATTTATGTATTACTTAGAAGTACATAATTATGTACTCTACAGTAAAAAAAAAACACATGAATTTCTTATGACGTAAATTTGTGAGTGGACCCTTATTTACTTATCGTACATACCTACAGATACATATGTACGATATATCACTTAAATAACCTGTCTTTCCGCCATTCACAGAATACGATACGGCTTCGTGTGGAAGTTGGTGAAATCCCAGTAAACCTCACCTCTAAGAATGTTAAGTGATCCGAATATTTAACGAGTTTCGCCGTTTAGTGCAGGCACGGGAGTTGGACGACTTGCTGACAAAAATATCGGGACTAGGCAAATTCAATTACCTTTTTGAAACGGCGAGCTTATACGCTTATACGTTTATACTAAACAACGATTCAAAAGTACATAAATACATGATAACTTTCAACAATCTTACTACCTTTAGTTTCGCTTCGTTCCTTAAAGTGGCATCATTCGTTTCGTTTGTTTTAAGACTTTGAAAAGATATTTCGAATAAGTTGAAGCGATGAAGATGATCACAGATAACAGCTTTAGTTAGTGGCTACAGGACCAGATTAAGTGACGCTACCGGTATTGTAGCTATCGCACGCATGCGCAGGCGATCCCAAGGCGTCTCATAACAACGCCTAGGGTGTCGCTGGTTTTCCTGGGCATTCCGACATTGGTGAGACCTACATAGTCTGACTGTGGGGTCAGGTGGGATGCGTAAATTCTTCAGCATTAAAAAAAAGGTGTAGTAGAATATCTTCATAATTTTAATAACATAATTTAAAAAGAAATTATTTTATATTCATCGCCTACCAAACTCCTCAAAATGAATGCTGAACGTTCAGAAAAAATGAAATAACCTTGAGGTAAATCAAATTCAAATTGGGATCCTTTTTCAAATTTAATATCAACGTTAAACATCTAATTTAATAAAAGCGTCCACATTAATGACTTCATAAACCATTTCCTACCATATTTATCTCAAGCGTCCATTGTAAATAATCGTTACAAAATGAAGATTTTTTGTAAGTGAAATCAGCAAGCCTTTTTATTAATCCAACTCATTTCACTGGAAACGAATTTATTACCTGTATTATCATATCTTTAGTGCCTTCTAAATTAACATGATAAAAAGATTTTTACAGTCTCTTAGAAAATATATTCGTGAATTTCTACTTGAAGAGAAAAGATAAAAGTAATATAAAATTGAAATGGGCGTAAGCAAATATTAGGGAATATCAAAATGCCAGAACGATTCATTTGTGAAACTTAAGGATCATAATCAATACAACTCATTACCAAGCTGAGTAGTAGATTAGTATTTATGGCCATCAATACTGGTCAAGAGCAGTTTTGAATCATTAAACATATTAATGGAAAATTCATACATGTACTACATATCATAACTAGCTTTTTTCGCCACTTCGAGCACCCGTCGGTTATTAAAAAAAACTGTGCTTCTCAATAATTATATGTAAGACGTTGCAACCCATATTGTCCCAATACTGGGCTTAGGTTTCTTCTCAAGATGTAAGGGATTCAGGCCTTATATAAGTAATAAGTTTTATGTCATATAATATATTAATAAGGATAAGAATGTGCAGAGCACGTAGTTAATATAAGAGAAATTTCGTGAATATCTAATGTCAGTTTTGTCTACTCTATCATAAGTACCAAATACCTACTCCGTTTCTGTCTTACCTTGTCGGCGTGAAATCTTCATCCTTATTAATGATCTCGTGAATTCGGTGCCTCAGCGTCGTAGAAGTAGTAAAAAACATGTAAAAAGACCTGTGACTAGGAAATCTCGTAAGCTACGTCTGGAGACCAGCAGATGGCAGTTCGTTCGTTAGATTGATGGCGAGTCGTAAAGCACGAATGCTCAGCGCTCGAACCAATTTGATGAAGACATACGTTTGGGAAAAAGTAGCTTTCAGCGAAATATTTTTCAAATAAATTAAATATAAATCTTGCAAGAATATGAAATTATAAATGTTAGCAAAGAAAACACAAAATACTAGACTCTAGAACATGTTTTAACACATCAATAGACAACATAGTTGTATTGTGTTAGGTGAAATTCATATATTCTGCAAAATTATATAACATTTAACCGACTCAAGACGATTTGTGTAGCTTTCCGGGAGCCATGCAGTCTTGCTCCAGACATCTTATCGCGCGTAAAATACACCATATTTTATAAAATTCTGCGTGTAGTTTCCCCCACTCTTATTTAAAAACGTCAAATAAGACTACATACACGGCTTCATAGAAAGCTTACATACAAAATAGGATTTCAGGATTTCTGGGATATACTCGACACTTAGGGTTAAATTTATAATTTAATTTTTAAGTATTGGATTGATTATAGGAAAATTGCATTTATCCAATGTTAACTCAGGAAGCGGCAAGAAATTTTGACGAAACTTTGGACGCGTATAATTTTACATTCAATCAAAACAATTAGCGGCCCTCGTTCAGTCACGTTTCAATTACGAGTCCAGGTGGGCTCCAATTTTCCACTGTGGCTTCAATTACAAAAGAATTAATAAATAAATATAGAGAGCAATAAAGAATAGAACTGCTATGAATGATGGATTATTTTTATTGCTGCCCTATTATTATTTTGAAATAACTAAACACAATTTACAATATTAACAATTAACTTATATAAATTAAAACTACATATGCTAAACAAAATAAAATGTTAGACTTAAAAATAAACTAAGTATAAATTAAATAAATCAACTCACTGTGTCGTACCAAGATGATGGCAGCATTTCTAGCATTCTAATTACATAACATACATATTATTAATAACATAATATGTCAGTTGGATCTTGCACGGTCGATAAATAAAACTTAAGCTTAAACTGACTTAAATCGCGAAACAGTGAACAACTCTCCCGATTCAATTTTCTCTCAGTTTTCAAGAATAGTGTCCTAAAATGCCACTCGCATTACAATGTGACCACGTCCCAGTTAATATACTGTGCCAAGAGAACGTTGGCACGCCGAATGTAAGCTCCACAATTATAGTCTCTTCAATTAAAATCGAGATGTGTGAACCTATTACGAGTAGGTTTTACATAGACTAGTAAGCTACTAAGCCTTTTATGATAGAAATACACTCTAAATTGCGCACTATGTTTTAGGAAATTCGCCAAAACATTTGTACGATATACGTCTATTTCGGGTCGTGAACTCCACATAATAATGCATCTCAGTCATCCTCAGGTCACAACGACAGCCGTCATATAAGCGATGAGCTGATGGTAAAGCGTAAAAATTAAATTATCTGATAAGCTTATAGTAAGTAACGTTATACATAAGCTTACGTTATTCTTAATTTAGATTCTTATCGACCCATGTTGTCCCACAGCTGGGCTCGGGTCTCCTCCCAGGAT
>DWIW01000122.1:0-11096 GCA_018248535.1 Hovala pardalina | reverse complement strand
CATCTGCTTTCAAATCTCAAAGAATGAACTTATATGCAATTATCAAGAAAATAACAAAAATGAGTTAATCTGTAAGAGTTTTCTAGCAGACATAGTAAGATCTGACAATTCACATTTTGGCCAACATGGACAATTCTTCTATTTTATACCGAGATGTGCAATAGTGGCTAAAGATGCCATGGAGATGATCATGATGTTAAATGAGGTGTTTAATGGCATGCATCATTAATCCTATTCATGATCTGTTTAATCAGATTCACGTTTTACAATATGATCTACTACTATTTTAAAATCTGTTTCGAAGACATTGATTGCAATAAGAAAATGTGACCTTACTTAAATGTAACTTGAGCTTAACTTTAGCGTCGTTGTGCACGCGGGTTTACACAGCGGAGCAACAAGATTGTGTAAAAAAACATCGTCGGTAGGAACTGTAGGAAGTCAACCCGAGCGTGGCCGAGCGATCTTGGTACTTGTAAGAATTACTTCTTGAGCCATTTAATTTGTATGGCGAAACACTCTTCATAAACATACAAATATATCTTTGTAAATTACATATACTCGCGTCCTGTACTTAAAACATTAAGAAGGTTTGGTCAGGTGAATATGGGACTCAATATAAGATATTATTGTGTTATGTAATATATATTGTAATCTAAACTACTAATACCATGAAATTTAATGTGATGTTAACAGCAAATACTGATGTAAAGGTAAAAGCTAGGTCCCTGTCTATCTACTTTCGAAGCTATTAAGAAGATAATCTAAAATATTCATAATAAGATAGACCACCTACCAAACTGGAATCTCTAATCAATAAAGTTTTGATACCATCAACAGTACATTTGCAATTTGCATACATAAAATTTTAGTACTGCGTTTGGGGAGATATTTATCGCATATTATTAGGTGTTTTGGCACTAAGTGCGTGGAATCTTTAAGTTATTGCTATTTCTGAATCGACAATGGAATGCAGTAGGTAGACGACCGACAATTGTTAGGTATTTCTGCATTATTCAACCTACGATTTAAATATGTATGTTTATATGTAAGTACGTAGTCTCAGATATGTATTTAATATAAGTTTTAGATTGTAAAGAAGGTTTCCTTCAAATTGTATAAGACATTTTTCCAATACCAGAAAACATGTTTGCATATATATTTTTTAGTACGTAGGTACCCAGAGTGGAAAGTAAATAAAAGATAAAGATATTACATTAACACAAGTACACGTTAACATCATGATAAACTTGAAGCGTGCCCACGAGCGATATCCAATATCAAGCGGCTTGCGTCGCAGTCGGAGGTGGTTATACCGGGCGCGTAGGCCGCCGTACCTGCCGCGCGCCAGTCCCGGCCCGGCCACCACGCGCGCACCTCGCCACCCCGACCCGTGACCATGCAAGTGATCGCCGCCTTCGTCGTCGTCTGCCTCCTCGCCAGGGTGCGCGGCGCCATACGCACCCCGCTCGAGGCCTTCCGACCCTCCGGGGAAATACACATCCGAAGACCCGACAAGCTACCTCTGCTGCCCCACCGGAGAACCGCCGTCCAACCGAAGAGCGGCCTCAAAGTCCTTTACCAAGTCGGTGTGAGTATTTTTTTAAACGTAATATTAAGTAGATCATACATACATAACCACCTTCGGCACGCCAATTAATGTTGGCAATTATGAGGCCGATATGCAAGTGTAAATAAACGGCTTTTACTCAATGTTGCCTTGGAGCGAACGGATGTTTAAGTTTGGCGTTACCTTCTCCCGTTTCCGAGCTATTTCAGGGTCCGAAATAGGTGGGTGATCGAATCCGGTGCTAATAGTTTTCGGTTTACACGGGGTGAAGGAGAATTCGAGATCCTGTTTTCGTAATCCAAACCGTTAAAACGAGTTCTCGATATTTGCGGTTTTTAACCTATATCGCGTGATAAATATTGTCAGTATGAGTCGCTTAAAATTTGGCGCGAAAGGTTAACGTTTTGCCGTGACACACTGTTGGGTTAAATTATTCTATTTTCAAGTAGAAAAATAAAAGGTTCCAACACATGTATGCAGGCCTGAGACTGATTAATTTTGAACAGTTTTTCTCTTACATCTTAATACGAATTTCTAAACGTCAAAACTATTGCGAACTGAACAATTTAACATTGTTTAAAGTGGGTATACATGACAAAGCTAATCAAGAGCTTATTAAGTTTAACTGTTGAATATTCAATGCACATCGAATTATTCTGTAGCTAATAACTGACAAATACTGTTTACTAATAAATATTTCGATTATTATACAATCAACGTTGTACATTGCATATCTTATTGCGGCGAGTACCGGCCGGTCGTGACAACAGGTATCATGAAGCGTATGAATTCAAATTGTGCCCATTGATTTCTGCTTATCCCATTTGCAAATTAAATTCTATAATGTCACCTCGACTGCAGCGCGTGTGAATAATTGTTTCTTTATATCTATCTAAAAATTTTCTGTGGGGTGTTCGCATGACAGCTGTCGACCATAGAACTAGGTTTATGGGGATTTTTGTATGATGTAGATTTCCATTAGTACATCTCCGTAATTCGCGTCTTTTACGTCATCGTCTAGTTTATTTATTAACGAAAATATTGTGAAATTACTTCAAGAAGAAATACATTTAACGGTAATAGGTATGATCATTGTTTACAAATATTAGTAACTAATATTAGCTCCGAATACCAACAATATTCCGCGTAAAATTAAATAGCCAATCTGATCAAATTTAACCAGTTCCCGGTAAAACGCTAACCGTGAGCTTTTTCCTCGAGACTTTCAAGAAACATCTCGCTTATGAATATCTAGTATATTATACGTCATTTATAATAAGAATTAAAAGGATTCCTCGAAGGGACCCGCCCGCCAATTAGATCAATTAGACAATTAGAACACAATGCCGACACATGATGCCCGTGATTAAATTTATTACGAATTAAGAGACTCAGTAGTCGAGTAAGTAGATAGATACTAGTATGCTCCTGGGCGTGCTAATTTGTACTTCATAAAGGTCAAGGTTTTTTTTTTTTAAGTTTTAACAGGACAAGAGGACAGAATTAAATATGCACGTACACGCACATATCTCTATGACAATTTACATCTACAATGAGCAAAGATTATCTATGCTCTTCTATCTAATATATGATAGCAATTAAAAACTCGTGACGTCAACTTACTGTGCTTTCTTGTCATTATTACTTATCAAACATGATCTTTTTTTTATCGCGGGGATAATCACCAAAAAACGCCCAGCCACGGGTTGACCGCGGGATTTCCAAGGAACGCACCGATGCATCAAACATGACCCGCCTAAAATTTTGCAACTTACCTTATATCCAATTTTTCATAAAATCAAAATACACTCTTAGTTAACTCCGAGAACTCATCTTTAGTAGGTATTGCCCCGACCGTTCAGCCAATCGGTCCAAGTCGATCATTATAGCACTTTTTGCTCAATGAAATACAATAAGAATGTGCGTTATGTGTGTCACTGCATGACATAACGGTGACGGCAAATGCGTTAGAGATATCGAATGTCTGCGCGCTCCAGGCTCGAAAAACGGGAAATTCAATACTTAAACTAGATATTTGTAACACATCCACGAAGGAAATCCGTTTAAAGAGTAAGCAATTAATAGTTAGCGCGACGAAATAATCGCAGCGATACTTGTAATAATCGTCAACAACAATTTCCTCTCGCCGATCGTGTATAGTAATAATTACGTTTTGTAGGCTAATAAAAAATAGAAAACAAGTTACGGATGTCAATTTTTGTTGGTCATATTTTAAAAACAACTTTAATCATATTATTAGGCCTAATTTTAAAGTCGATTCAAGAAGATAATCGTTCTAAGGTAGATTCGTAATTGCTTGTTCGTCCATAGTGGTAATATGGTGTCGAGTAGTTCGCGTTGAAAAATAATCCTTCTGGTTTGGAGATAAGATTGAATTTGTTTGTACGTATAAGATTTTTTAAGGATGAAATTATGAGATGGACGGTTTGCCGGGCTGCGTGGGCGCATGCGTAACACCGGTAGCGGCAGGTGTTCATTCACTCATTCTTATCTTGACAGCTTCGATGACTTACGGCTATGGCTCCGTCCCGGCCAGTGTGTGCTATTTGGTTGAAAAAAAATATGCCTTTTTTATGTCACTGGCCTTAAGCTCATTCGTAACGGTCACCGTTCTTTTCGGTCGTACATCTCTTTATGGAATGGAATTTAAAAGTTTTCTTGTCTTTTATTTATAATTCTTTTTACGACGGCTTAAATCTTGACAGATATGAGCGTGTTGTCAGCTCCTTTCATTTACTGTGGGTAAAAAGTTTAATGGATGTTTATGCGGGTAGAAATTTAATTTAAGGTGGCTTATGCCCTTTTTTACTTAATAAACGTTTAGCTTTTGTGACCTTGTGCTTTACTACCCACTAAAAGTAATGAGACTGCAATCATCGTCGCGCCTAAATTTAGATGAATCTAATCTTAATAGATGTTTTGAAATTTTAAGCTTTTAGTGTGTAGTGCTAAGCGGAAACATGGTGCTAAACATTCGCCAATGACGCCTACATAAAATCGTTTCAATAGGATAATGGCTTTGCAATTTTGCCATTAAGATTTATTGTCTTTAGGGGAGCCCGCTGGATGAGTGGCAGGCGTCGAAAAAATTTGGGCCACAATGAAATATCACCTAGAGAGCTAGACTCGAGATAGCAATGACCTCAAATTTACCAAAATGTTCGAGTTTTTAATTGTAATAATATATGATCATTTCATCCAAACAGATCGGTTATCGGACTGATTTCGTTTAAATAAGCATTATTTATATAGGCTACTAGAAAAGTAGAAGGAACTTGTAATCTCTGTTCATATATCAAACATTAGCGAAGAGCTCCTTTTTAACGAAAATACAAAATCAGTGTCGACAAAATAATATCAATAACGAATTAGAAAGGGTATCCCGATCTAGGACGACCATAGGTTAATTGTTTCTGCATTAATATCTAGAAGCACTAAAAATATCACGATATCGAAGCTGTACATCCGCATAACGAGAGGACCAGTAACTGGTCTATCATGCGGTCATCAATCACTATTTAATTGTTATCAATTGACCCCAGAACGCCGGCGCCATTTATATCGCATCAAATTTTGTTTTATTCTTTACAGGTGAAGCAATAAAAATATTCCGAACATTTCATAGCAAATTTAAATAGCTACTCTGTATGTTACATTGTACAACATACGATTTATATACATAGTCAGTCACATTTAAGATATAATCATCACATCACTGGCCTATAAAGTATATCTCTTGAATTAGAAGATACACACACAGGTACAACGAGCAAAAGTACTTTTATCTGTAAGTACATTCGATATTGCACGGCTGTGATAGCCTAGTTGGTAGATACAGACTTATTAAGTAATTACAACATGCCTTTCGGTGAAAGCATCATGAAAAAATTGCCACATGTTAGAGTTCTCCGCAAAGGTCTGTGGATCTGCCGCGGTCAACCAGCCTGATGGAGTAAGTCCGAAATCCTTCTCATCCTGAAAAGAGAGCCTACCCTGCCCAGCAGTGAGACAAAATGGGTTGCGACGACGACATTCCGAAATTTCGCTATCACGTCTGCTGGCTTTCAGTGCGTCCCACTTCGTATCTTGTCTGTACAGCGACCGAGCATATTTCTACGAAGTGCTGTCTAAATATCCGTAGCAGAAGAGCGAGAGCAAATATCCGAGAGGAAGGCGCAGGCTGGGCGGAAACAAACGGACGCGCGCGGCGTCGCGCAGACGGACGCGCGTAACGGGAGTGTATTGCAGGAAATTGTACGAATACTTGGATAAAAACATTATTACTAAACAAATAGGCACGCGCACTTGATTTACCAATACATGTTACATATGATTTTTGTATACTGTTGAATAGCATCGCTCTTATTCTTCCCTGTTTCTTAGAATAGGCTGCTGTTACCCTACTGGCTTTTACAGTGTCACGTGCCAGACGAGTAAAGGAAGGACATCAGATATCAGGCGCGCCAATTCTATCTTATGAGCGCCAACCTAAATCAACCAACCAAATAATCTAAATCTAGACACTTTAAACAAAACTTTGGACTCTAACAAAGTGAGATGTCATGCTTATTTACGTTTTTTTTTTCATTGAAATCGTATTATAGGAGATATCGTAATGAGATAATCGACGCTTCTCCACGGACGAAAGCTGAACTAGCGTGACTCGGGGACACGAGTCAACAAAGAAAAGTGAACGTAAAAAGCGACCTCGAGCGAGTGGGATCCTCGAGTCAACAACGTAAAGGCGTGGGCACACTGACGGTTTAGTGACAGTTTGGAATGCTCAACCTTGTATAATAGCACGGAATAAACATAAGCAACTAGACGTTATATCATAAAGATAATCATCATCAGGTAATAGTCCAATACGTTGGCCAAGTCCACATATCATCGAGGATGTTAAGGACACATCTCAGGCACATCGAAAATAGAAATCGCAATCACATAGAAAAGGATTTGAACCCGACCCAATACTGTCGATTTTTTAAACACTCACTCTATTTGATAGTAAATATTTACGTAAAGTGGACTTAAAGAAATCATCTTGTATCTAACGATAAGGCAACATCGTAATTGGGTGTACACACGGGGTATTGGATGGCCTTTTGGCCCTCCTTTAGTAGAGTAGCCAACTGCAAAGCAGACAAGAGCCTTTTAGAATACAATTCTTTATTTTTACGCTAATAATACACACATAATCTGACGTCTAGGCTAGGCTATCTACTGGGAGAACACATGGATTTTTCACGTTGCATTTCAGTGAATGAAACACTGAAATCTCAATGGTGAGTGTGAAGTCCTCTAATCCGCTTGCCAGTGTGGTGGACTAAGGCCTAACTCCCTCCCTCCCTCTCTTCCTGAGAGGACACCCGATCCCAGCAGTGGGACTACATCGGTTGTGTTCAGCCACAAAATTAAATACAGGAAGAAAGAAAATATTTATTTCGTAAACATCTGCAAAAGACATAAAGTAACTGGACGACACAGCTATATAAAAATAAGCTTTCTGTACAAAGCAGCTGACGTATGCTGAGTTAGCGAATGAGCATGTCTTACGTATCACAATGAATATCATAGTAAACACTAATGCAATACTTATGTCACATCAGATATTAAGCGTTTATTGAGCGATTATAAGAGTTATTGGATCAGTATTTTGTATTTGCATATTGCTCTACTTCTATAATTGTTTTAAATAAAATTATTTTCTTTCAATTGACACGGCAGTGGTATGCATCGGTTGTAAATACAGACTTTCAAACAAAGCATCAAATCCCTGCATGCATCATTGATATTTCTAAAATCATGTACATGTCACAAAGTAATTGTCTCATTGCCTTTTTGTGAAGGAATGTTATGTTAACCTGCATATCTGAAGGTTCTCCTTAAATTTCTCAAAGATATGTGTGCTCTGTCAATCTTATCCTGAGTCAAGCTGGTGAAAGATTTCCCCAGCTATGGTAAAGTAATAAACAATAACATTGTTCATATAAAAATGAAATTTCTTTGAAAGGAAAGGAATTTCTTTTTGGGTTTTTTTCATTATGCAATGACAATAGAATTACCAAGCGAAGAAAAATTAGAGATCTGAAATGTGAAAAAAAGGTTGCAAAAAGTTTTATGCCAACAACTCATGCTATAAGATCCTTACCTCTGGCCGAGCCTGCACCACAGCCAACGTTTCCAGGTCATCCTGTATCTGCCCGCTGGTCAGCTGCAGCCTCTCTTGGAGGTAGTAATTGTTGACTAGTGTATATCGCAGCTTGTGGAGAAGTCTCCGAGCTGACAGCATCCTGGAAATAATATAAGAAACTCACTCAAGGAGTATTCACTTAACAAAACAAATTTATGGCTGTCATTAAAAAAAAGGTACTTAAGAAAATAAAATTTACAAAATCACACTTTTATTTTCTGCATAATCAGGCTGCAACTAGGCATTTCAAGTTTGAAAACCTTTTAGTCTGATAATAACTGACCCAGGGATCAGAAAAACACACCTTTAGAATAACATGGTAAGCCACATGGTCATTGTAACCCCTTAACTACCTCTGTACCAAATGTACCAAAAGCCTCAATTGCTGGCTTACCTCTGATCAATAACCATAACCTCCTTCTCCCGGGCTTCCAATTCATTGTTGAACTCGCGGTGTATAATATTTCTAATTTTTTCAACTTTGTCATCCTCAGTTTCGATTTCCACCTGTTTCTTGATGCCGGCAGATGATTCATGATAGTCAGGATCCTGGTATTCTTCCTTGACATCCATTGAAACTAATACAGTGAACTAAACTGGTTGTAAATGAAATTTTGGAAATGTACACTTCAATATGAACAGAATATATACGTCATATCTGCGCGCGAAACTGGTTGAGACAATTTATTTTTATAATGACACAACAGTGAGCCCGCAGCGCTTTTTGAATAAATCAAACCTAAAAGAAAACTTTTAATAATAATCAATTTCCGCTTAGTATTCGACTGATTTGACAGTGAACGGTCAGTAACCGAGACATTGGTGTGCATTTTTTTTCATGGAAAAATGCGTGTACAATGTTTATGAATGCGCAGCACAGCCGGCTGATAAAAAACTTTCCATTGCTCTTATCGAGTATTTTGTTTTCCAAATTACCAAATAACGAATAATCAGTCTCCTAAGTTTAAATACATAAATGACAATGAAAATGTGTTTAAATTTCAAGTACACTGAATACACAAATATGAATGAATGACAAATAAACACATGTTTTTTGTTTGTCTATGGCTATGGTAGAATGGGGATATAGGTGGTCTTGTAAGTATTTATCTAAATAAATACGTCATTTAATACAACCAATATCATTTTCCTTTAGGAATCTTTTTTGCTACAGCTATTATCATCAGGAACCTCTTGTATATTTAAAATCAACTGATCAACATCATGAACAAAGTGTTTGCACTTATTTTAATAGAAATACGAGGTATACCGATTTTTTGTTTCGTGATTATTTTCGACTAGTAAAAGTAAAAGTATTTGAAACCAATTTTTAATAACAAAAGCCAAGACAGCCATAGATTTTAACCAATTTTAGTGTTGTTGAAAACCCCCTTAAACAATTTCATTTCTTTTTGTTTTAATGGATATTTGCTGTTGGTACTACTGGCCTTTAAGAGCGTCAACGAACTACGAACTTTTTCCATAATAACTACATATAATCAATGGAAATTCTTTAAATTAACATTGACTGTTTATTTTACAACTCTTTGGTGCGCACTTTGAAGAAAGCACTTGTATAATCTGTGACATGACGTGAACAATCAAACGTCACCGATTTATCACAGTGAAGTCAACAGAAAGAGAGGAAAGTTGACTGCAAAACAAGTATATGTGACGTTATTTCTCGCAACAACCACCACTTTCTCTACAAACAAAGGTTTTCCAGAAGCGTGTCGTCAGGCAGGGAGTGTCTCGCGTGATGTAAGGGCTCGGAGACGAGCGAGCGCCTATGTCAGACTCACAAGTACAGGGCCAAGAGGCCATGCATAGACCCTTCTTCTATGCGGACAGCAGTAGCGATACTGAGGAAGACAGAAGGGACAGCGAGGAGCGTAGGAAACGGCTGTCTAAGAGGAACCTTCAGGCGGCGCGGCGATTGCCTACGAACATGGTGAAGACGGTGGCAACTCCGTCTACGTCGCAGGAGGCGTCTCGAAAAGTGCAGAAGAACCCTCTCGCAGACGATCGCATTACCCTGGTTGTGGACCACACGCGGTTCGTGGTAGACCCCGCGCAGTTCACGGCGCATCCGAACACCATGCTCGGCCGCATGTTTAGTTCTGGTGAGAAATGTTTCTAACGGTTTTTTGTGACATTTTGTCTTACAGTTGTGGGCACTTGCACTAGCGTGCATCTCGACTCTGTCAGTGACGCCTTTTAAAGGCCAGAAGGGCTAACAGCGATTATCCATTTGAAACAAAAGTGTATATAGCATGTTTTGGCCCTCATGATATTATTAGGTCAGGGGCCATGGGTGTAGAAGGGTGGGTTGGTTTAGTTGAAAAAATATAATAAATTATTTATTGAATGGACAGTTGCTGTTGGCCGTACTGGTCTTTTCAGCATCACCAAACTGCCAATATACCCTTTATTTTTAAAGTTAAGTTTAAAAATTTATCTTAACTATAGATTTACGTGGCTGGCTGCACCTCATAGTGGTCCAATGCAAGGCCCGAGTATCCGGCCTAGAGCGTACTCCGCCAAGCTGCTCAAATGAAATTGGTGGAGGGGTAGATACATTAACATAGAGTAGATTTGGTAGATTAAATATATCTCCCTTAGAAGGAATGCAGTGTTTTAAAGAATTTATCTCTAATAGTCCCTTTGTCTTAACATGACATTGAGGTAATTGTGTTTACATGTTCATTTTCTATTACTATATATAAATAATGTTATTGTTGATAAGTTTAAGTTTTGATATCTGGATGTTATGTTATCATGTTAGTTACTGAGAGACGGGGACACAGAATCCTGGTGTGGTGCGGAAGTGTTAAATAATTCTTTTTTTTAATCCCCACCAGGCCTAGAGTTCACCCACCCTAATGAGCGCGGCGAGTACGAGGTGGCCGAGGGCATATCGGCGACGTTGTTCCGCGCGATACTGGAGTACTACCGCGGCGGCACCATCCGCTGCCCGCCCACCGTGTCGGTGCAGGAGCTGCGCGAGGCGTGCGACTATCTGCTGGTGCCGTTCGATGCGAATACAGTGCGCTGTCAGGTTAGGTTAGGTTAGTTTAGGTTAGGAATACAGTGCGCTGTCAGGTTAGTGTGTCACCTATTTGAAATGTCCAGCAGTAGATTGGAGTCGGAATTTGAGCCTGGTGTATAATATAATATGAACCACGTTGTCCCACTGTTGGGCTCAAGTCTTTGCACATATTGGAGGTTTAAACCTTAGTCCACGACACTGGCCAAGTGCAAATTGGCAGACTTCAAACACCTTCGAGAACTTTATGGAGTGTGCAGGTTTCC
>DWIW01000121.1:0-11135 GCA_018248535.1 Hovala pardalina | reverse complement strand
GGTACGCTTTAAAGTCCACTTTAGAACATAAACTAAAAACTTTTCAGATATTTTTGTATAAATATGTTTAAAACAGGTCACGCCTGTATTTACCTGAGTAGTACGGTACTTTTTACCAGTTACGTTCAAGTTGTTAACGCCTTTTGTTATAATTCGGGCATCTCAGCTGCTAGAAATATTTCAAGTTAAAAAACTCAATAGTTATTTCCCGACATAGATACCGAATCCAGGACCTCTAGCTAAATAATAGCACTTGCGACTACTACGCTAAAGAATTTCTATTCTAAATTGAATAAATTCACCTTTTAAACTGTTGTGCTATCATTTGAATTGACGCCATAATCGTATACTTCTCAAAACTAAACTACTATTTCATAATATGATGTATGAATAAACAACATATGCAGTATGTTCACCTCCTAACCGCCTTCATTCATTAAAATCAAACGTTCCACCTGTCGCGGACCATAACATAAATATTATTTGCGACGTGACGGTGTCACGCGCCGCGTGACGGGACTATTGAACGTGACACGGCGCGGGCCGGAATACCAATGGAACAAGGAAGGGTTGCGAAAAAATCTGTCGTTTTACTGGTAGGGTACTGTGTAGGGTTAGCAGCGTAAATGCAGAACTACTGAAACTAAGGAAATGGTTGGAAAAAAATCGGTCGCTGTACCGGTAGTAGGGTTGGCAGAGTAAAAAATGCAGATGGAAATGGCGAGTATAACAGGAAAAAGTAGATTTGATTGCGATTTGAATACAAAAATTAGCTACTCTTAAAGATCCTGTGTTTAGGAGCCCAGGGTAGGGAAAAGTTCTATTAGGTTTTTCTAACTAGTAATTTCCAGCACTAGAAATTTCTGAGTAAGGTGAGCAAGCAGAACTTATAGTTTAAAATGTGGTCTAAGTGCCAGCGGATCTTGTATTGTGATTCAGCATTAGATTTTGCCTTTTGCTGAGGAATGAATTGGCTGGATCGATCGGTAGCACCATCACACAGAATACTCCTGTGTGGTGTATACTGCCGAATTTATTCAAACATACTGAGTTCATACGTAAGCCAAACAAAGG
The DNA here is from genome assembly GCA_018248535.1 of Hovala pardalina. Classification (NCBI taxonomy): domain Eukaryota; kingdom Metazoa; phylum Arthropoda; class Insecta; order Lepidoptera; family Hesperiidae; genus Hovala; species Hovala pardalina. The sequence continues at coordinate 10,061 of DWIW01000121.1, read as the reverse complement.
AAAAACACTTGTAAACCCTAGGTTTATCGGGGCGGGTTTGTTGTTATACAAAAACCGGATACAATACGGCATATGGCTTTAGCGAAACTTTTTACACCCAGCTCTTGTTTGACTAACTCGCTGTCCGCTCCGCCCGCTCCTTCCACTTGGACCACACCCTGCGCCCCGCCGGCTAATCCGATATTAGCCGTCCCCGTTAGCGGAAATAACAGTTTTCTGCGCGTCCAGTTCGATGGAACAAAATTCAGTTGCCGGGACCCTTTTTCCTTTACCAGGTACCTGTTTCCAATTTTCGTAGCGTAATTACTTTTCAGGTTAAAGAGCTATGGCTTAACTATTAGCGGTTAGATATAGGGTATACGCTTTTCCTCTTTACATAGATGGCCTGGTGCTTGCTCCACCACACTCCTTGAGGGTAAGTTAGGTGTATTAACAGTTTCGCAGCCAGGCAGGGCGTTTGAAGTGATCGTTCAAATTCAGGGGGTACGGAAAAAAGGAAATGAAGCTTGTAAACGTTGGGAGTATTACCGGCACTATTTAACCTATTTAAAATCCTTTACTTTCGTATTCAAATCCGCTTGTTTCAATTACGCTCAAAATGAAATGTTCTGAGTTTCCCGTTGTTTTAGTTCTGTTGTTTAGTAAAAGGTATTTGTGGTTTTGCGTTATTATTTGATCGATAAGGTTAGAGAGTAGATTTAGGCTGCATTTCAGTAGGCCATAGAATGTTTTTAATTTTTATACAAATTGTAAACCAATCTTGTATATTGTCTTAATATATGGCAAACATGGCGTATAGCAAACATGGACTTTAATATAATAGACAGATGGAGATATTAATCAAACGTCCCAATTAAAATGGAGACTAGTATTAAAAAACTTTAGCTTCCACAAAAATGGCCGCTAGACAAAAGCTTAACATATTACCGAAATTTGCCCAATGGCAATCTAAATAACAAACCATAAGCCATTTGAAATTCACTGACGTAAAATTCCACTGACATGTTATTACAAACTGACAAATACTCACTGACATGTTATTACATATTGACATGCTGCTCAATTTTTGTAACCATGCGTCAAAATGTTGTCATGTTGGCCGCATTAGTACTATATTTTCAGAAGGTAAACAAAAAAGGAGGTCGCAGAAAGTAATTTTCTTAGCATATTAAGAGTTGCAAAGGTTTAAAGAGATGTGGGAGGGGAAATCAATCTTACCAACTTAATGATTTTGACAGCTCCTAGTGCACGCTTACCAAAATGAGGTTATTTAATCTAAGGTCCCACATAAAGTCCGGTCCATCCTAGTGGAAGGCAGGTGTGAATTTATGTACGATACGTATGTCCCACATAAAATATAGTATGAGCTAGTTCGTTAGATAAAAGCGTAGTAACATGCAGGCGAAATACGCCCATAGGGTATCGGAACGAAAACAACTAGCAAGGCATTTGAAATTCACTGACACGCAACATTCCACTGACATGTTACTCGGTCGCAAATTTATCCAGTTTTACGGGCATAGATTTATTATACCCGTAGATATCGCACCTCGTACGCAAACAGATCTGAAACATAGTACATGCCTTATCATATTAAGCTTCAACTTTATTGTACTCGTGTATTGTGTCTCATGTTTATGAGTGAAAAATAAGACTGAGGAACGCAAAGTGTGCTCATTTGCACTTGACCAGAGTGCCCAATTCTGACAAGAGATCCGTGTTCAACAGAGACACATTCAAAAGCGTAGTGGTGTTACACATCCCTAGAAGCCAATATCAAGTTGAATCAGATGGAATCAATAATCAATTTAATATTGAGATATTCTCCGTGAGTGAGTGTGCAGTGGGTGTAAAGTAGGTATCTAAAATTAATTAATACGTAATCATGTTTGGCCAAAAAGATATGTATTGTATACACAATAAATGCCTCTTAATGAGCATAGTTTTACAGCTTTCAATTATTTAACTTCTGAAACAAATTGATTATTAAACTACCCTGGAGTAGGCATATGCCATGTGAATCCATTGGTTTCTACTGTCTTCTCTAAGTCATCAGACACCTGTTTTGGAATTACAGTCACCGTTCAGGAAGTTTCATTTCAAGGGTTGGTTGACGATCGTGACCAAATTATCATTGGGTGACCCAGCTGTTGCAAAAAACCGTGGCCTACTCATTGGCACTTCGCTCCCTCCTATCTCCGCGTCCGTTTCTATTTAATTCCGAGCTAACGCACACGTTTACGCATACGATAAACCTTCGATAGGCCCCTGTAACACTGAACGCGGCGGTAACTGGGGCAGAAGCGAGAGCCCGTTGTCATGGCGACGCCCCCTCCTGTTGCGCCCCCCATCGCCCGGGGTCGGCATTAATTAAATTGGTTTCGATGAAGATGTGAATATTATTTTGTTTTCGCTGCTCTGGCAAGCGGGTTTGGGGAGTAGGGACGAGAAATTTGGGGAAGAGTTACCTACTGTTAGCTTCAAAGTTGTATTGTCGGTTTTGTTCGTGCTCCGTAACAATATGGTTTGTTGAATAAATTCGCACCCAATGGCTGCTATTTATGTGTTGTTATGTACAAATGTTGTTATGTGGCAAAGTAGGGATTGTGATACCACGAGGGAGACGATAGCTATGAAGCAGCCTAGTTAGAAATATATTTGATTTCAGAACTAAGAATTTGCTCACTAAGTTATGGTCAATTCTCCACAACATCAATTGCCTGTTTCTTCTCGTCTAATTATACATAGAAGCCATCAGTTTGGTTCTATAATATTGTATTGTATTGTACTATACCAGGATAATGCACCTTGTTCCTTGTTCCTTTGGGACGAATGCGGGAATATCACGCCACAAAATGGAAAAACATAATCTGAATGCCATGTTTTGCTAAATAAGTTAAAAGTGACAGCGGGCAGTCAATTTAAACCAAATAAAACGTGATAAAATATTCAAACTCTCAAACTGCACTCCTGTGTGTCATAAAGTGGGAATTTTTCGTAATACACGACGCGAAAGTACCAAAAGTGGCGAAAAACTGTATCGGAATTTACTGCTCGTTTTCAACGAAAAATATTTTAGGCGGAGTGCGACTCCAAGTGCTTTTATTCCATTTTCCATGAAGTCGAAACAAATATTTGATATTTTTTACCATACGATATTTTAAGTAATCAAGCGCTTATATTTTTTATCCAGTACGAGGAATTTGATAAAGTTGAGGTAGCCCGGTGGGTTGTGGTGAATTGCGGGTCCTTGGTTTGAATTCCGGACGGGGTTGATATTTATTAAGGAAATGAATGTTTGTACTCGGGTTGTGGATGATAAATTGTGTTGTTTTCTAGGCGTGTTCCCCACCCGCAAAACAGCGCAACCCAACCAGTGTCTAATTCACCTTCTCATGAGAGGAGAGCCGTTTACAGCAGAGAACTAGTGTGATTTAAGTGTGATTATTGAACGGAATTGAATAGAAGAGATTCTAATGAGTTTCTGTATGCACTGGAATAGTACCAGTAACTTCTGTTGGGTAGGGAGGTAATTATAAAATTATTAGTAATTGACAAATCTTAGTCTGTTAATCTTAATCTACCGTTTGATTACCAAACTCATTTGAAATCATAGACTTGTATAATTAGACAAGTTGTTCGGCATTAAAAGTGTGTCACGGTGCGTAGTATGATGGCTGTAATATGACTGCGATAAAGGATAGCTAATAAGCAAGACACGAAACAAGAAAACCGGCAAATGCCAATATTAAAAATAGTAGAAAATTAACCATCACTTTGTAAGCAAATTTTTAGAATTATCAGACGGCACGTCTATACGATAGAAGTCTTTGTGTGGCGTTGATTAAAATGTCTGTTGCACTCCCGGCCACAGTGATTTCCGTAACGTTGCACTAAAGTTACGAACACAAGCCATTCACGACTAAAACTATTAGGTCCTAGACAGACGAGCTGCAATGACGGCATGATAACAGCTAAATTGCAGTTCAGACTACTGAAACCCTGCCTTCTATTTGCTACGTTAGTATCACACGAAAGGGTGAAACAACCTTTCTTTCGTCCAACAACGCACTCAATCCGGTACTGTTAATCATACGCCATCTAGCGCATAAACGAGTAACTATACAACTAGTGATGGCAATATCGTTCCCATGTCCTCCAGGCGACGTCGCTTTAATTAAGGTACGCGCACGGGAGATTAAATTTCGAGCTCCCTCCATGATGACATATTGTGTGCGAACACAATACAATAATTATGGTAGAATACTTGCAATTATATTGATAATATTCTGTTTAATCGTCGTCGCATAATTGTACGTACGAGTACAATTAAATACACATTTGTCATTAGTAACATTATATTAAACCAAACTTAACTATGAGAGAATTATGTCTAAAATTTATACTTCATTATTCAGTCACATTAAACACATACTATAAATATAAATATAGTAATCATATTTTTTAGTTTCATTACGTATTTCTTTTTAAAAATGTCTGTAATTTCAAGGGAGTTGTAGAGAGTAAGAGGTAGTGTAAGAAATATACTGGTGGGAACAAATCTCTAATATTGTAATCTCCTGTTTATCTCCTGAGAAAAAATACAATATATTTGTATTTTCTCTCATCCAAACCATCATAAACATTCTACTGAAGACGAAAGCAACTCTGCCACTTCAATCAACTTTATTCGAAAGTGATTTTTATTTTCAAGCAAACCTAGTCATTCCAATCAACGGGTAAACGTAAGCAAAATGCGTCTGAAACGATTTCATGAAGTGAACGTTCGCAAATCGATTAACGGTCCCCGTTCGAATGGAGAAAAGTCGAGTCGATCATCGCGATATCGTTAGAACGCTAATGAACGAATGGAAGAACGAATGAATGATTACAAAACTTGAATGGTGGTTTGTGTGATGAGTACTGACTTAGTTTACTGAACTTCTGTACCAGAATAACGGGTCAGCGTTTGTTTAAGTATGTACTTTCATATACCTCGTTACATCACATACTGTCTCATTCCTGAGCTCGGGTTTCTAAGGGAAGTTCTAATAATCTGTCCTTTCAATTCCAAATCCATTCAGAATGACTAACATTGAAATATGCTACCTAATATATACCGCTAACAATACCTTGGCACCGTTTCTGTTTGTCGAATATCCTGCATTTGATTCGAGTATGTGTGAAGTATTCTGGTACCCCCTCGTACCCTATCGTGAAGCAGGAGCGATTGAATTCCCACTCAAACAGAGCGACCAGCCTTGGAGTTCTCACGCCTGTGTTCGTATTCCTCTGTATTGTACGTACCTAGGAATCACAGCCACCACTATTCTGCCTACAGAAATAGTAGTAGTAAGAGCGTATACAGTCAACCGTCTAAATACAACATTTATTATACAACCTACGTTGACTTCTTATTCTTCTGACTGTAGATAAGGGCAATATAGTTAATTGACCTTATCTCGTAGTTTAAAAGTTTAGGTGTCCATTAGACATTTTTACGTTTGTTTTATGGTTTTATCTATGTTTAATAAAAACCAATCGTCTAATACAGGAAATGATTTAATCAGCATGTACAGAAGATGAAAATCTGACTGTCTTCTATTAATTACAGTCACGCAATAAATAATATTACTGACGAAAATTTTGTATTTAATGAGCGTCTTACATATAAATACTAAAATTTTGGATTCGCCACGAATGCGTGAAATGTACGAGTAGGTATGTGTCTCGATTCTTCCACAAATATAATAATAAATGTATGTAAAATAAATGTATCCCGGCTTACATTAACCACACCTAAAAGTTTATATACAGATTTTATCTAGCACTTTAAATGAATTTGATTCCAATATGTTAATAAAATATTCGGGCAAACGGCAAGATTAAATATCTACTACCCGATGAAGTTCTCACGCGTATCTACCCTTTGTTCCCCGCTTAGTAATCCACCATTCTAGAATTGCGCCCGTCACAGTCCAACCTACATACATCACGTTCATAAGAGCGATCTAAGCTCCTAAAACGAGTGTTTATTGCTGGTCCTTCGAGCCGGACTGAATTGGGAGCATACGGGCGAAATTGCGCTTTTTGTCTCCTCGCTAAGGAGGGTCATATATTCAACGTTTCGGTGGCTCAGGTGCGTGGCTAACGGGTTTATCTAGCCGTTAGTCTTCGGCAGCTGGGAGCCTGGAGGATTTGCGCTATTTGTTGCGGGTAGCGTGTTTCAGGTTTTCTGGTCATCTCGCTTCTTTGTTCGTTGCAGCTACGAGAATAAATAATGTGATGTGAATATAATGCATGAGCATGCATTAGCGTTATTGCTTCATTCCAGGGACATTAGCGGGTTCTTGCAGAATGATGCAGCAGTATTCAAGTAAGTATAAGTTTTTGATATACAAAACAATACTGAATAACACGACATTACTATTACAATAACTAAAAATAATTTGAAAGTTTAGCTTGAAATTTGGTACATAGAATTGTGTTAAACACAGTACATGTGTGTAATATCCCGAATATTTTCATATAGTATATGCCTTTGGTTGCACCTAATGTTTTGTAAATTGATCTCGAGTTACTAGAAACTCGTAGAAATACAACTCCTCAGTACATTCAGCTCACTTTAACTTTATAAAGCTTTTCCAAGTTGGACTTTTAACAACAGAGGAGATTACGTGTCAAAAGGAACGAAAGCGCAGAGGACTTAGTCGTTTGTTGTGAGACGCGGAGAGAAATGACATAAGCACTTCATGACTTATACTTGTAATGTCTCTAAGATCGTTTTCACATTTCGACGACACGATATTGTTATTGGAAGGAGATTTTTTTTATAATTTGAGTTATTTGGTTTGGTTTATTCTCCAGGGAACTGCAACGATGACGGATCGTTTTGCGTTCTAAGCCTCTTATATTGATGATTTCTTGAGGCATACAGTTTGTAATGTGACTCAAATGAAACGGTGAAATGAATGTCGGTTTATTTCCATACTAAACCACAGTTTTCCAGTACTAATGTACTTTTCACCCTACAAAAATTCGCAATGGAGCAGCGTTGCGGAGTAAGCACTCAGCCTCCTCAATTATGAACAGAGACCCGTGCCCTGCAGTGGGCCAGCATTGGTTGCGATCGTAATCAGCCATCGTAATTAGTTGAAACTTGTTTGCTGTTTCCCGGCATTTAATTAAGTGTTTGTGATTTATTTATAACTTTGCATACAGATTTCTAATGGGTAACGTCGTTTCGTTGACGCCTTCCAATCCAATCGATACGATAACTATCGAAATATGTGAAGGTTTATTTTCAAAAGATATTACTTGTCCAACGATTTCGTGTAGGATGTGAACTTTCTTGCGCTTCACTAAGACTGGTTTTGTTATAAAGGCTACATAACTAAATATGCCATATAACTAAACGTTTTTGGTCATTTTATGTGTCCTGTTTATAAGACTTAGGTTGGTCACAGTTACAGTAGATTACATTAAATTGATTAAACGTATCATTTAAACATTTTTGCGTGCCGCTGAAGTTTGAACCCGGACTTTCTCAAGTGAGAGGTCGAGATTCAGCTCGTGGGTTATTTATTAGCCTTGAGCTTATGTTTGTATGTATAGGCAATAAGTAAATGAATTTATTTCTTTCTTGATATCAGTTGAATGACGGTCGAACCAACATTTCATTCCAAACAGATCCTACAACGAATTATTCTCCATCAAAACGTTATTAAAACAGCCTTAAAGACTTACAAAGAACGCGTCTGGCTAATTACTTTTCATAATTAGTTTCGAAACTTGAGTTGGAAATCTGAATGCGTTGACTAAATCTCAAATGATTTTGTTAAAAGTAGTTTCAGTCTATCCGCACAGTTATTGCGGTTCCGAAAAGCGTGGCGTAGAGTTTTAAAATAAAAACGGAGTTAAATGAAACTTCCTGCAGGATTCATTCAGGTTATATAAAACATGTGCTATGTTTTGTGCAGTCATTTAGGGCTTTGAATCGCATTTACAACGCGAGTTTGAGCCTAGAAATTTGCGAAAAGCCCGCAGTTGTAGAAACTAAATTCTCATTCAGATCCCAAAGATTTACTAGTGAATATATTATGGTAGAGAATCTATATAAATTTGTCTGAACATACAAGACACATGGCTCACGTCTATATTATCCTGAGGGAGAATCAACTTTTCATCAGTTGTGTTTTGGTCTTGTATTCAGTAAAATATTCTACTTAACGTGTCATATTTTGCCGGCGCGATTGGTACACTCGCTCGCTTATAGCGCTCGCAATGCACGCAATTAAAACGATTATTATGATGCTCATCGTAATTGATCCAAACCAGGCTTTTCTGTTAAAAAATACAGTAAATTGATACTTAAAGTGAGAATTGGAGACATCTCCGTAGAACTTAACAATACTACTACTAAAAAAATTATTTTTGCAGTGCACCTGTAAGTTGTGGAATGAGCTTCTTTCTGAGATTTTATAGGTGAGCGTTAGAAAACTCTCCTTCAAGGCTGACGACGCCTTGGCGACACTTGAGATCACAGGCGACGGTGACCACTTACCACCGCTATATCAATAAATAAAACTATAGAAAATGAATCATCACAACCATCACTTCGCATCCACAATAGTTTTGACGTCATGCAAATAACCAATGCACAGTCATGATAAGGTAATAACTGTGTCCTTTCTCCACAGTGTCGGAGCAAGGTCCGCACGAGAAGCGGCTGCTGAACGCGCTGCTGAACTCCTACAACACGCTGGAGCGGCCCGTCGCCAATGAGAGCGAGCCGCTCGAAGTCAAGTTCGGACTCACGCTGCAACAGATCATCGACGTGGTGAGACCGCTTTTCATACTATACTCCTTGCAGCCAAGGAAGAAACATAGGTTTCAAGAATAGTTCTCATGAATACAGTCACTTACATGAGAGGTATATTTTTGAGATACCGATTCCGTGGGGCGGTGGTTAGTGACCCTGAATGTCGAGCTGCGGGTCCTGGGTTCAAATCCCAGCCGGGGATTCGGGTATTTACTAACGCATTAGGATATCCCGTAATGTTAGTTAAATTGGAAAAAAAAAAAAAAACATTGAATATCAAAAACAATTGAAGGAAATTCAGAGGTACCCGGATATTGTTATTTCTGTGAAATTTGGGTTAAATGGGATTATTCACCCATTACGACCCTCGGTATCAGGAACTAACAGCTCAGTACTAGGCGACCAGTTGCGTTTACTTGACAAGTGGAAGACATATTTATTCAATAGAAGTTCCGTTCAATCGATCGAATGCACTAAATGAACACAACGATGTTAAATTTGTTGTTGGCTTGTTGTTAAATTTGTAATGATGGAGATAGACAGATCGTATCATACTTATTCTCGCCGCAGTACTAACAGGCTTATTTTATTGTAGCAAATGCCATTTTTATACCAATGATATATAGAAGACGAAATAATGTTATAATCAATAACGTTGCATGAATGAATCGGCCGGGTATGTAAATTGAAGAAACTTACGCTGCCGACTTGTTAATTAAGAATTTAATTTGGAATATGTTTAATTGGAACCTTTTAAAAAATATTATACTCCACCAATGCGCAGTGGAGCAGCGTGGTGGAGTACGCTCTAGGCCTCTTCAGTTATGGTGAGAGAGCTGTCCTGTGCAATGGGCCACTATGGGTTGCAGCCAATAAAAATATTAGGCCAAAGGTACAAGCTAATCCTTGCTGTGTCTTTACCAATTCGTTCAGCTTTGTTAAAAAGACAAAACATAATATAGTTTAATCATAGACAAAATACCTTTATTAATAAGAGTTCTAGACTTTTTATAAAGTCCTTAAAACTAGAATCGAATGACGTTATTTGATGCGTAAGTATCCTCGATACTACCCACGTTACCATATTCTACTTGATTAAAATAAGTGATGATAACCTTATAGGAGATGTTAGGACACGTAAATACATAATTTTCTTCCCGACCCACCGAATACTATTTATAAATTATTTTATAAATAAGGGACTATCCCATAAATACGATAGTATATCACTCATGTTCAG
>DWIW01000120.1:0-11181 GCA_018248535.1 Hovala pardalina | reverse complement strand
ACCCGCCGGCTTGGCGAACGTCTGGAGCTCGTCTAGTAACGCATCGAGGGCGTTCTCGGGGCGCAGGTCCGCTGCTGCGGCTCCTCTGGCTGCTCCATTTCGTCCGCCGCCGGTTGCCTGCGCACCATTCCGTTCACTTCTAGCTGTGCACGGCGGTTATGATTTGGAGGAGGGCGGGGTTGCGAGCTGTGGCGCTCGCGGAAGAGAACACGCGGCGTTCGGAATGAAAATTGAGCTCGCAACCACGCTCTTAACTATATCTAATACATTGATTCGAAATAAACATATAGACACAACCATTCAAAGAGTAAAAATCCACGATGAACACTTAATATTCACATTAAATATGAATGCTAAATATGTGATACGTCCACAACCATTCAAACAGAACAAAATAGAAACAAAAGGCATTTGCCATAATGTTTTGTCGTCAAATAATATTTTTTTTTAGGTACGATGAAATGGAATATTCAACCATGTAAACTTTTTATATATATTATTCCACGACAAAAACATATAGGGGGTGACGAGCGGACGATGAGTTGTAGAAGTAGAAACATAGAGTGATTGCCATCAATCGAACAGATCTTATGAGGTATGCGTGTATGTTAAACAAATACGTAGATTTACTTGATTGCATTAAATAAAATATAATATTTGTTGATATAGGTATTGAAATAATTAGAATTTGTGATAAAGATGCATAAAAGATAACAAAGAAGATTTCACTCTTAACAATTGTGATGATTTTGCCATTAGTCAAAATTTTATAATTACTTACGTGTAATATATTAAATTGTAATGTGAATAAATCTTAGCAACTGACTACATACTTAGTAGAAAGCTAGGTCAGAGTGATTACGATAGAGTCATTACTATTAAATTAATTAAAATAAGCTGTTAATAAACTGCAAACTATGATCTACCTACCTACATCGTTTTATGTAAGTTGTAATAATGATACGATAATATGTAAGCAGTACAACATTTTAGAAAAATAAGTTACCTGTGCTCCAGAGACGAGGGTTAGTCAGTCTAATTTTCAATTATAAGTATAAGAAAAGGCTGAGAGAACATTACGCTTTGGAGTTACATTAAGTGACTATTGTGTGATAGTGTTATATGTCAGTGGAGGATTATGGAACGTGAACATGAAATGAAGAGCTGACAAAATAAGTAATTAACACACACACGTTACAGTGATGTTTAATATCTGAGTTCGCGTGGAATTGTTGGAGTACTGTCAAGCTCGATGTTTAGGGGTAAAGGGATGTCTTTTATCCCTGAAGTTCTAGAGTTTGAGCTGCTGCTGCTATCGAGTGCGTGCTGCAACAAAACAAAAAAAACAGCAAGATGCACTACCTATTACAAAGCCATAGAAAACCCGTGCCTGTTATGATAGTGGAATAGGTACAAATGCACTATGCCTAAGGTACACAAATGTTCATTCAAATATAATATCAGAGCTTAAGTAAGAAAAAGTGAAAACTCAACTTTGAACGATTATAGTTCAACATATTAATTGATTACAATGAAATGAATTGAAATTGAAATAAATGAACAATTGTGTATTTATTTAATTGCGTGTTTTATAAACGTGCATAATACTTTAACCTTAATCGAATATGTAGGTGGGTAATGCTTTAGATCAATCAGATGCTGGTTAATTTAAACATATCGTAAATATTGCGCATCTATGTTCTTTTACCAAACTTTAGTACAAAACGTGCTAAAAGTCACATCAAGGCAGGCTTGACGAACTAACAATTATATTGTGAATTGAAAAAATACTTATGTAAAACAACTCAGTTTTCAATGGGAATTAAATAATTATTAAAATTTAATGAACAAATTTCGGCTGTGTAAATAAATAAATTGAATAAAGACAAATGTTTAAACGCAGCTGAAGTTTGCAGATGATAAATAGGCCTAGGCGTAGCTGCTTTACCTTCTAATGTTCTAGATTAAGAGGTGTTTGGCGATGGTACATTGTACTTTGTGTTTAATTATAATCATTGCAATGACAATTTTTTAACTCTATAAAAAATAGTACCATTTCCAAAACCCAGTCTTTAGTATCGTACACATCGTCACAACCTAGACATTGAAAATTTTAAATATGTAAGTGCTTATATATTTAAAATTTTCAATATTTACCGAACCAATTTTGACAATTGTTTCTGAACTGAAAGAATACATATTGAAACAATGAATTTCTCCAATTTGTCATTTTAGAAAGCAGAAACGCAAAAACCACGCGTTTGCAACATCAACTGTTGTTGTATAGCTCAAACATTGCGTGCCAATGTGCACCAACATGCCGATAGCCACCAACGTGCCAACATAAATATAGCAACTCGGTGTTTTTAATTGTGTAAAAAGATCATGATTATAGAAAAAAACATATATTAAGAAAAGAAAGTAAAAGTACGGATGTCGAATGTTGAATATCGAAACAAAAATATCGAAACGTAGTTCATGAATAATAATAATGTATATATACGAATAGATTTATTACTCGTTAATAACTATAGCTTCCCTGAAGAAGTTGCTCTGCCTCCAAGCATACTGATGCGTACCATCACGGAAAAAACACGATGAAATTCATCATTAACATAATACGACAATAAAGTCAAAACTGATAAGGGTTACAAGATCATCGAAAATAGAATGTTGTCCTTGGTCGAGAATAACGTGTGTCTGCAATCGGCATCAAGTCCTAACTTAGAATCGCCTCATTTAGATATTGTGTAAATACAGCAAAAAGCTTTAAAAACTTTAGAAAACGGCAATTGACGCAGTTTAGCCGGTTCGTTTAATTGTAAATAATCAGATAACTTCAACAACATCTATAATGAGCTGATCTTTAATCATTATACTACGGAATATAATTTCGTTTGAGTAATATTCATAGTTCATAGCAATGCTATACTTTTAGGCACACTCTAATCTGATACCTATATTTATACCTACTTAGTCTGTCGCGTAAACTAAGTTTTGGGAACGGAAAAAACAAGATAGTTTGAATATTTGTTGCAAAGGCTACTTATAACTTACTATCTGATATCCGATGATGACTCTCTGTTTTTAAAATTGGCATTATTTTCCAGAAGCGAGGATTAAAAATGCATCATTTATGGATAGTGCATTGGTTGCAGGATTGTGCAAAAGAATTTCAAATTTTGCTGTATTCTGTGTTTAAATAGATCGCGTACAATCTCATCACACTCCGTCAACATTTGTAAAATTAAATGTCTAAATACTCGTACACTGTAAATAATTAATTACTCGTATGTTATCTAACCAGCATAAAGTATTTTGTGCAAACCACTATCTCGTTTAAATTGTGTATATTTATACATCATGTAAACGAAGAAGGGATACAGTAGAAATTTGTAATACAATATCTAAGTCGGGAACTAATTTCTAGTTATTTTCCCATTCCAATCTATTTCTTTATTCAAAAATCTTTATAAATATACGGACAGAGCGTGATGCTGATTTAGGTAAATTTTGATATGCCAATTCAACCAGGAAGCCGATAACGACGAAACGCAAAATAGCATTCCGTAATACAAAAATTTTGAGGCCGATTTATCTCGTAGTAGTCAGAATACATAGGGCAGTGAAAGATAGTAGAAAACCCAGAACATTCCATAAGGCGTATTTGTCTATAGTTTATGTCCGCAGGTAGATAGGATAAAATAACTACTTGATTTAAATACTTAAATAAAAAGCAACTAAGTTAGATACAGGTTAGGTTTAATAAACTATTAAGAAAAATGCATTCAATGGTCGCATAAAAAAAAGGGGCAACATGCTAAGTAAAGGTAGAGGTGAGGTAGTAAGTCTAATCGTGAGAAAAAAAATAAACCATCCTTATAAAAGATAAGGCTACTCAGGGAGCAAATAATGAAACAAGAATGAACACTCCGCAAAAGAATCGGAAGTGTCGGAAAAAAATGCAAATTTTAAACTTTTGGCAAACCTGCAATTGTTAAGCGAACAAAATGTTTGGTTGGGCGAGATAAACATAGAAAATTCATTAATATGGAGGTGTCTGCTTAACTGCTCTGTAAATAAAAACCTTTTTAAATATTAGCCAGAATCTTATCCTTATTATGAAATATACGGTTAAAAAGATAACTGCATTACATCTATACGTATCATGACGTAACTGTCCTGGAAGCAATTTTCCTATACAAAAATACGCATCAATAATTGAATTTTCTTCCAAGAATAATTTGAATTGATCTCGCTATGGTAATATTGATAAACGATACCTTATTGTGAGACTTTGCCATGGGGCAAACATTCTCGGAGTTACAATCCTCGGAAGAAGGCCCAGCAGTGTAGGAGCTCTGAGATGAATCAGGCGAACCGCGGTCGTCGTTCAGCGGCAAACGTTGCTCTTGCACGCAAGCGAGGCTAGAAGCGGAATCAAGAGACCACTTTTACGAGACGTATACGGCGTTTTCTGTTTAACTTATAATGGAATACAACTCAAAATTATTTTTTAAGTAAAATTGAGTATGTAATTAATAATAATTGCACCTGAACGAATAGGACGGACATTAGGTAGGAATCCGTCCTATTCGTTCTAGAATCTACCACGAACCCGTACAAAAGAATGCTTGAAGTAGATTACACCCACCGCTTTAGGGTCACCAGCGTCCCGGTTAACTTCTTGCAACGGCGCAAAGCAAGCTCCAGCCGTTCCGGTTCATCTTCGAGCAGTTTTTCCTTGCGCATCATCTAAGAGAATAAAGTTTTCAAAGTTCCAATCAACGATTTGAAAATAAATAATAATGCAAAGAGCCTATCTGAATATCAAGTTAAATCTCGGAAGTAAAATTATTGTTTTAATATTTTTTTCCATGCATTTATTTGTTAATTGTTAACCAAATATATTTTAAGCTGACTTTATCGATCGATTTGTTTTCATAACAAATCGCATTTTACTGTTACTACTTACGAAGCTGACAAATATTTTCAGCATTAAATGCCATGTTGCATCTCGCACTGACGATGTTAGTAAATATCACTCGATGTTCGGCTAAAGGCTACCTAATTTTGATTACAGATTTTTATTTTACCTTTATTTGTCGCCTGCTTATTTAGCATCGCCTGCTTATGCTTGATAAAATTTAGAAGTGGAACTTCTCCTCAAAATACTTATTATAATTAATCTTAAAAAATGTTTATAGTCATACGATACCTTTTCCATTTCGTTCGTCAGTTTTGCCTTCATGGTATCATGTAGTATGGGGAATTTCAATTTCCAATCAGCAACAGTTTTGCTGCTTTTCGAAAGCACCATCGCAATTCTCTCAATGTCGGCCATGTTGACCCGCGTCTCCCTTCAAAATAACGCAAGCAATACGCACCATATTATTTTGTTTTTAACTCCACACATGTTAGACATTTATGCAATAGTTTCAGCTTTTATCATTATTTTTATTAACTATCGGTGTTATGACAATAGGCTCACCGTTATGAAAAGGTGAAAATGACGAAAATGGCCATACAGCTCTGCTTACAGGCGTGAGTTATGTGTATTTGTATCTACATCTAGCATGCATATCTTCTGTCTGAAATTAATATTTAACGAAATAAAACTTAGTACTTGTTAGCAGCTTGGCCACGTAAGCGCTCGACTGTGGCCTCCAGTTCGTATAAATCATTTTCCAACAGCAACATTTCTTGTCTGTAAATCTCTTCTTCACGGGTCAGCTGTTAAAATAAATTAAATTTATACGACAAGATTAAATCAAATAAAAGGAATATTTTTCCGAAAGGAATATTTATATTATAATCCGATAATTAGAATCAAGTTGAGCTTTCAGAATATAGTTTGCCCAACGGTATGAAAATTAAATGGTGCAAGCATAGCAATGCATTTTAAAGCGTACATATGTTTCACAGCAGGTTTTCAGTAGCGTTTCAGCTGGTTTTGTCGTGCGACATCTTACCGAATCGCGATTATTTTCCGAGAAACTGGCCGACAGAGCTCCAATTTTGACGATTGTATCAGCCATCATCTGTCTCATTTGCATCGCGTGAGACAAAGTCGAGCGACGCAAATTTCTCGTCTGCGAAACAAATCACCACACACTTATACAATGAACGAACGCTTATTGATTTTTTTGCCATTTATTGCCCCTTCGATCGCCAATGGTTTTCCCGAATTCATTTATGGCTTATGGCTAGAATACGGTATTTGCATCAGCTCAAGGCAATGGTGTAATAATGTATCCGATTTACCTCAATTCTGAGATCGCGACTTTGTTTTAACAGACTGCGCATCTGGTTGAAGAAATCTGGCGTCACGTTGAGTTGGTAGGTTCTTTGCGGAGCCATGGCCGCGGGTTGGGCGCCCAGACCAGCTGGCTTTGGTGGAGGAGCTGGCTTGAGGCGATCGCGCTCTGTTAATAGCACACACACTTATAGTTATAAATAATCGGAAGTAAGTTATCGGACACATATACGATTATATACAAATGGTACTAAGCGTGTATAAAAGGATAGTTAACTGTAGATAACCTAGGAAATCCTTGCTAATTTGTTTTAGTAAGCAGTATCCTAACCACATTCAATGACGTTGCGATTATGGGACACAGTGTTCAAAATGTTCTAGGAATATCAATTTATTTTTACTTTGAATATATTTTAATTTAAATCAAACGAGTAATTCCTCATTACTATTTGCTACTTTACTGTCATATATGAAGTATTTGTTTCAACCTCTCTACTGTTAAATCAATAAACGCATTTTTTTTAGCTCGGGTAGCGAGTACCCGGTGCCGAAGAATTAATTATATTAACATTACAATAAATTAATTGACAAAGTTACAATTGTTTAAAACAAATATTCAGTTTTATTGCTTTTGTTAACTATTAAGAGTCTTAAGTTTCATACACACCTTTTTATCTAAATCCAAAGTAAAGTTCGTTTTATTAACTTCATCGTTTATATGTTCATCACTTTGAAACAAGATTTCAAACACTGCGTAATTCAGCATGTAACATTTCGGCGCATGATGTTTAACTATAGTTAACGATATGCCTGGATCATTTTGAGGAATGCACACCTCGGTATATTCCCCCGGTTATTATTTCGTAAGCATAATATATCAAGTATTTTCTTACCAAGACCCTGTATGACGTATATGACTATTTACCTTGAGATGAGGTCCGTGGCAACGTTGATGATTTGATTGCCGGTTTGGTTGGCTTTGTATCAGCTTGTTATGGCAAAGAAGTAAGCGGAAAGAAACGAAATATTATAATTATGAGTATGGTTATGATATCACCTACGAAACTGTTAATATAGAATTAATGCAATATAAGAATACTTAACTCATATTGCCGGCACCGAGATTGAAATTAGGTAGATACATTATCAAAAATTAATAAATAAATAATAATAATAATAAATATAATAAAAATACATAAAATAAACTAAACAAATGAACATGACACATTGGATGTATTAATGAACTATCTAAAAACATTCTCGGTTCCCATGTTATGGCAAATACGCGAGATAGTGCAACAGTTGTACTATCCGCGAATGAAGTCAGGATTTAAATCAGCATTTAAATCTGCCGAACCGAACCGGTTTATGCAATTAACCTTAAAACCTACTATGACATACATTAGGTAACAATCCTTATTTATATCGCAATACTATAAGGTACTATTAAATGTGATGCAGTATACAGTTTTTTAAGACTATCGTTAATAATATAATCATTTGAATATTAAAAGTGGAACTGTTTCATTTTTCAAAACCGTTTTTTAACGTCAGAAAGGGATAGCGTTTGGAAAATCCTGACTTCCGAAGTTCTGATTATCCATTTATTTATTGAGGGGCAGCTTCACGCACTCTCCTTGCTAGTCAAAACTTTAACTTTAACTTAAATAAACTGAGCTAAATGATTTCCAGAATATAGTTATTCTTTATTACATTTCTTATAAATTTTATCGTTCAGCAAAACAAAATAAGTTAAAATTGAAGATCCTAGTATAATGTACCTCACGACCTATTGATAAAAACTGAATAATGCGCATTCTAACCGGTCACTTACGGCATGCAATCATTAATGTATATGACCGCAATACTAACACACGGTCGAAGTAACAATTGATAAATATTTGTACGATTTTAAACTGACTATATTTGGGTATGGAAGATTCCTTCTATTTGCGATTTCCTGGCTATTTGCAATATGACTTTCTGAAGCCTAATATCTGGGTTTACTCGAGATTAATTAATTTTAAACAAAGTTACATCATTTATTTTTAAGTTTAATTGAGTTAAGTTTGAGCTCATGTCGTGGCTCATACGCGCTAAGATGAAGCAAAACAATATTATTTCGTGTGAGACGCTTTTATGACGATATAAGATTTTGGAACGTGTTTGAGATTCGAGCTCAAAGTTCTTTTAAAAGACGTTTAATTATCGCGATTTTTTTGAAGTAGACGCTTGTCTACTCCAAAAAAAGTGTTTATAAACGTTTATAATTAATGTTACCTTTTTCTTGATAGCTTTTAATTATTTTTTAAACTTAAACTTTCTGAACAAGTAAATTAACTGCATCGCAGCAGTCGGTACAATATAATATTATATAGTAAATATTCTTATTTACCTCGTCTGTGTGTAGCCCATGGATTGATAGGCTTACATAAATAGTAACGTGATTCTATCATTATTGTATTCCAAGTTTCATGTACTTTTATTACGAAAGATATCAAATTAGATTTGCATACCTGAATGCTGAGGCGAATGTTGTTTTGGAGAGTTCATGTCTGGAGGATCATCGCTAAATGATACCGATTTTTCAAAAGACACTGACTTCTCTGAAATAGAATAAATTTGGCCGAATCAGATAATATTCAGTTAAGCGCGCATGAAGCTTTATACGATGGGAAATTTTGAAAGAATTTCAATCTGCTTACTATTATAATCGAAGCTATCCCTCAGATTTGGTATTATATCACAACTAGAATAAATAAACATGTTTACATTAATATTTTTAATATATTTTAATATACGACGCTCTGAATAAGTTATTGTTCAAAATTAATAATTACATATGCACGGAGACACAGCTCAGATAAGTCTGTATTTTTTAAGTTTACAGAGAAATTACTATATTAATGTAAACATGTTTATAATTATCTACAAGTAATGATTAAACTGGTCTTTGTTTGAACTCGTAAATACACTGCGTATAGCAAAGCACAATAAGCGTGTAATCCACAGTGCCTAACGCAACTTTGATAATCCTAATATTGGCTGATTTCTGATGATAATAAAAATATTATCTAATCGAAAATATTAACAGAATTATTTAAAGTGTCATTTAAATGTACAAATACAACAAATTAGTAACAATATCGTATTGAAATGACACGTAATTATTATTATGCTTACTATTATCTATCCATTAAGAGGACATTTACATTTTCAATCATTCGGGATTTTTTTATGTTACATCTTTGTTAAATGTTATTTAATAATTGTTTAGTAATTGACCATGACTTACGCACCTAGAACCAATATAAAACGCTCACTGTATAATGTCACTTAAGTTATATATAAAATCTTAAATTATAAAAATAAAGAAATATCTTAAATTATTATAATATTATTATTGATTAGATTAAAAAGTGCAAGATTATAGTGCACACAATATCAATTTAGTTAAATATCTCGTTTATAATTTGAAATTGCAAAACAGGGGTGCTGTTCTTGATTTGCATATAAATAGGTGATTGAATTCAATAAAGGTATCCTGTGTAGAAAACATTCAAGAAAAAATATGAATTAAATAAAGAATCCAAATAATTTATTTCCGTTATCAAAAGAACCGATGAAAGAAAATACGATACAACGATACTAATAAATACAGACTGAACTTACGTAAATAATGGATTCATACGAAATGAAGAAACTACTATAAATGTTGATATTTGTGATGACGAATCCAACAGTAACAGCATGATCGTGTATAGGCATCACAAATTACTGATGACAATGTTCTACAACAACTCGTGAACAATGTAATACGGTAATAGTATAAATGATAGATTTAAACAAGTGAAAAATGTAAGTACTGTACAAAGTTATGAAATAAATATCTTTACGGCAATTATGAATATGCCCCAACTGCAGACTATTTTAAATACAAAACTTATTCGATGGTACACTCGAAGCTGTGTATAATTAAATGAATTTAATACGCAATAGATGTGAAACAACAAAAAGACGATGACAATGTGGATACGCATCGTAAAATAACCTGATACATTATAGCTGAAAATAAATATGAAAATCCACACGAGTTAGCAAGCAATTTTGTCTGTGTGATAAAATTGTATGGAAACTGCGTAATGCATCGCGAATGTTAATTTTGATAACTGGGAAATGTTCTCTATCACCTCGTGTGTGCATATGTCAAACTTGTTGCACGTCTTTTGTAATGGAGTGAAAGCCACTTTCCCTCCCGAGCATTCCGAATGGTGCGGAAGAGGTTACTGGTTATTAGGTCCTCGCATTTACTCGCTGTAATAGAACTTGGAGGAACCTACAATTTGCGGTTTTGCTTATCTCTTTTACCAATTGAATTTACTACATGCACAACATTGATGTTGAGTAACTTGGTAAGTTTTCAACACTCTTAGTAAATTTGAGGTTTCAAAACATTTAAAAATTGTTTTTTAGTAAACTCATTTGTTTAACGAAGTATTTATATATCAAATAATTGATTACATTAGCAATGCATTAGCAAAATTTTGGACCTCGAGCCGGTACACTTACGAAATCTGTCTTTCCCTAATTTGGGGGGTCTCTCGTGGCTGGCATATCGCACTGCATCTGAGTGTAGGAACATCAATTGGTTTTTAGCTTTCTACAGTAAAATAATTATGACGATGTAACGCAACAATCCCACGTCGCTTAGATTTGAGCCGCGCTAAACATTTATTTCTCTACAGACACGTAATGCGAACATTTAAGGCGAACGAACGAACATTTGAGACGAACATTTGAGGCGAACATTACATAAGAAAGTTACACATTTCTACTTTATATTTGTTCAATGGAGTTTGTATTCTGTAAGCTCTGCAAACTCTGTTTCTTTACCTTGAGTAGCCCTGGGGTACGTTGGCGCTTCG
>DWIW01000119.1:0-11192 GCA_018248535.1 Hovala pardalina | reverse complement strand
AATAAAGCTGGGTGGGAGGTGTGGCAAGAACCAAAGCCTCCCAGAAGAACCAAAGCGGGCTTTAGACACCAAAATTCATAATTTATTCACCCCCCCCCCCCTGCTTGTCCCACAACTGGACTCAGTTTTCACCAAAGACTGATTGACTTTCAACTTTATTACTTGTCTTCTTCGAAACAGTTTTGCAAGTTTATGCAAGGGACTTTTTGTTCCTTAAAACGAAGTTAATATGGAATGGTCATCTGTAATGTCTAATCTCATCCATAGTCATACGAATTTATAGGCAATAGTGACCATCTATATTTTTTTTTTAATTTATGGAAGGATATTTAGCCTCAACTTATATAACATCACATCAAAATGTAAGTTTTGATAAGGAGGCAGAGTATATTATGTTATACCACATACCTTATCAAAACAGGAATCAACATCGGACTGTATCTGATCCATGGAGCTCCCCAAGAACTTGGGCAAGGCTGCCACGTGGACCAGCAGGGCTGCCAACCTCTTGGGAGATACACAGCCATTGTGGTCGGCGCAGCAATTGGCAAGGGCAGACCATTTTTCTGAGACAGACTCGTCACTAAGTAAAATAAGAAGGGTTTTTGCTGCCAATACTCTAATTGGAGATTTTCTTTCCCTGAAAAATTAAAAACAGACTATCAATATTTTATAAAATAATCATTGCAAAAAAGTCAAATATCTATATATCAATGTTTATCCAGGTGCAGTTTATAACTAAAACAATGTTTAAAATTTGAAAATTGCAGTGTAAATGTAAGTTTAGTCTAATATTTAACACTATCTAAACTGCAATAGTTGGTAAAGCAATATTAGTTTTAAATATGTGTATACTGTATTGTATATATAATAACTATAGTTATATAGAACATAGTTATATAGACATCTGTGACAAGCGCCAAAAAGGAGCGCACAGGGGAATTAGGTATGTTAATTCAATTAGTATAAGGTGTTAATAAGAATATTAGTTATATAGACTATGGAAGTAGAGACTGTTAGTGCAAGATTAGACTTGTTAGTATGTGTTAGTAAAAGTCCAATTGGTAATTGTTAGTAAGGATCCCGTTCAGCGCTGGTCACAAATGCGTTACTACACTTTAGGATTATGGTCACCTCTAATATAAATGTTGTCGGCAACCAGCACCTTTCTAACTGGAATACAATATAAACAATTCTTTCATGGCAGAATTTGGAATGGATCCGATAAAAGATTACATCAGCGTAGGTGAAACAAGGGTAAACTTCTACATATCTAGAATAGTCTGCTAAGCAAACTTAGCACTCACAATAAATTAGAAGTTCCCTTCCGAGAATGGATTAAAAGTAGTTCGAGAAGTGTGGCCCTGAGAGCGAACTTTCAATTTTTATGACAAATTCAATTAGGAGGTGATTTATTCGTCCCTGTCGCACTTTAATCTTTTCCCCATTGTTAGAAAGGGAGTGGCAATGTTCTTCAACTAAGCCTTTGATGGCAAAGTTTCAGCCGTAATTTACGAATGCATTTGTCCACCAACTAAAGTCACGTTAACTCCCGGTCATTTATAATGCATTAGTAAATTACGCCGTTAGTTCAGACCTAATCTTGTAAAGGGTATTCGTAATTTTGAATCCAGTTACAACAAATTAGCTTTGAACCTTTTAGCTTGTTCAGTAACCTTCGTTCATGGATACAAGAGAAACAGCTTTTACTCAAAAGTTAAGTATGGCTTGACGACTCCATTTACAATCTATTTTGGACCGACCATCGAAATGAATCGATTTATTTTTATTTCGTATAAAAAAAATTTGAATGAAAAACTGACTTTTATATTTAAATAATGAAATGAACATGAAACTCTTACAACCATTTTTAGTATACAGTAGGCCGGAAAATACTTGTAAAGGATCTAGTCTTTCAGGGGTCCATTAGGGACTGTGTACTGAAAAACTCTCTCTTGGCCAATATGCCTGTTTAATTATCGCTTGACTAATCTTTTATTAGACATTTTACGACATGTTTTATAAGGGATCATAAGTAGTATTTATTTACAAGTACGCAGTTAGCAACTAGTCCAACATTTCAGGTCTGCCAGCCGTGTCCGATACTGGCTCACCAAATCTCATTATCGATAGGGATCTCGCGACATCGGTGGACAATAAAACGGTACCATCATATCTAAAACTTTGCCCCATAATGAAGCGTATGGGGCGAATGGTTTACGACAGACGCCGTTGGATCTTTATTGGTAGCGTACCAATTTAGATAAAAGGAAAGAGCTTTCGCTCTGAAACATCAGAGATAGCAGACTTAACTATCGCCAAGTTAGCGGTAGTTAATCCGGTCGGCCCGCGGATAAATCAACAGTGGAAAGCGATAAATTCGGCCGGCTCATGGTAATAGGTGAAAACTATTAGGTGGAGGGTAGTTTAGGTGTGCCGAAAAAATGAAGGCCGAGTTAAGCGAGGGTTGGTTAGCGGAGTAATTCGGAAGGCTGCAGCCACGGCTATACCGGTACGCGTAGAACTATCGTATGCGTAATTTATCGGTTGGTTTGGCATCGGTAAACAATTGCCCAGTGGGGTTCTCGATAGACAAGATAATTTAGTAAGTAAATTAGGAAGAAAGAAACTTCACAAGATTGTACTAGTCGACATACAATGTTTGGTTTTCATTAACAAGAAATCCTATTTAAGGTTAGTCGGTTCCTTAACATTTCTAAGTATTTGAGATTGTGTCTCTAAGTAGAAGTACAAACAATATTTTATTTCAATATCCGATATTTCTCGCTTAATAACTTAAACGGCAACAATAACTATAATTTATCGGATGTATTCAATAGCCCGAAATTGAAATACGGGAAAATCATGAAAATTAAGTTGACAAAGGGAGAGGGCGAGAAACTATGTTGAGGAATTTTGTACTTCCGAGTAAAATTTATAACTTCCGAATGATGGCAATGTTTTACAGATTATTTAGAAAACCGTTAATTTTGTGAATAAAATATGACAACTAGATATCATTGTAATTGCTTTTCGAGATCTTTAAAATTTAAAAACGAGAAAAAAAAGAAATCATTTGTGAAGGTTAAATAAAAAAGAAAATCCCATTTTGTGAAATACTAAGCTGTGGTGACATAAGTTATCACTAAGTAAGTTAAGAAGTCATGCATAGTATTGAAACAGACGGTTATTAAACGAATACACATCGTCATCAGTTAAAAAAGAACGCTCCAAATTAAATCGACATCATCGAATCGCCCCAAGATACTGGCAAGATGCTAATAATTTGATCTTGTTTCAAACAAGTTACGTAAGTAATGCTGCCGAACCCCAAAGTTCCGTGTTTCCGTGGGTATAAGAGCAACATAATTCGGCAACATTTTAAAGTGGACTTAGCCAAATCGACGTCTCCTTTCTCAGCTTGTTATCTCACATCCTAAAAGTTTAAAACGCAGGAGCCATCGAAACGCGAACTTATTAACTCGATGTGATCGCCGCGCTGAAACGCTCGACGGGAAAAGAACTTTCAAGAACTGCAAAAAGCTGCGTGAAGTTTAAAGAGAACGCTAAATGCGGAGTACTTAGCGAGTTAGGGCGTGGCCACACAAGATTTTCGGTAGGTTGCTATAATTTAAAAATTGTAAAAAAAATTATCTAAATATTTAATAACTACTAAGATAAGATGAAAGATCTTCCTTTGCATCTGTTAGACGGATTCTCTCACTCTGTGTGGAGTGAGTAAAGGAAGTATTGGCAAAAAATATAGTCATATTTAATACATTTGTAATTAACATTAACGATGACAGTATAATGTGCAAACCTTGCATGTCACACAGTTGGTGTGTGAAATGTACAAAATACAGATCTTAGAACCTGATTACAAAACAAGTATACTAAATTAGTATTGTTTATTTTAAAAACTTTTAGTAATTACATTCGATGACGTGTGACTCAAAATAATTGACATTCATCGAACCAACGACAACTTATTATATTTGTCTAAACTTCTGCCATGCGAACTGCAAAGCTAGTGCAGCAGCGCGTTTTAAAAGTTTACACAATCGCCACCGTTTCATATATCTCGTTCCACCTGATCATAACAAGTTGGAACTTGGCAAAATATTACATCTCCTTTTATTGTACTCAACCTGGTACAAACGGGAACAATTTTATCCTCGCCCCTTATAAATTTTTGATATCTGTTCCTGATTTTATTCCTCTGTAATTCCACCGTATAAAAGTTGGGACGCTAGATTGCAAGTCGAACGACATGTCTACATTAACTTTGCCGATAAAACCTATCTAAGCAGAATCGGATAAAACTCGCTCGGCGACTTGTCAATTTTGGATTTGGATTTTTCCAGATTTTTTTGTACATTAACTAACGCTGGAATATTTTAATGTAGAGAAATCAGTTTTAAAATTAACAAATTAAAATTTTAGCGGGTAATAACAAAATAATTTACCTACAACGGCCAATCTACACATAAAATAAGTGAATTTAAATGAATAAAATAAGTAAATTCTGCGTTCAATCCCCAATCAATTGGGTGGTTCAATAACTATTGAATTTTATCTTAAAATACCAAGTAGCAGCCGAAATCAGGATTTATGCCGTGTTTTGGTTATAGAATTATCGCCTATAACACGGGACTTAAAATATTACAAGTAAAACGCCATTGTATTTACATACTACTTCAGAGAAATGTTGAGTTATGTTTTAGTTGTATTTTTATTAAAAAACCGAAGGCACCTGGGCATTAAAATTTTATTTTTATCTGTATATGATGACCTTATTAAGGGCAATATGAGCATAAGTTAATTGATCATTAATCTTTCATTGTTGGACAACCGTAAAGTTTCGCGACTTCAGAGCCCTAATAATGAAAAATCGTTTCGTATGAAAGCAACATCCTTGCAGATATTTAAATCCTTTTCAATATTTCCTTATACATAACACGTCCGTGTTTTAATAGCATGATTAAATTTAATATCTGAAGACTTAGGTGTAAAAGGAATAACTTGAAAACTATACTTTGAAAACTTTGTGAATATTTCTTTTTTTCTGTACTTTTTACTTCTAGAGACATGCTTTGCTTACAAAAAAGTGTTGTAAAATCTAAGGATCGCTTACTTAGGTGATGGAAAACATCGAAATTAATCAGACATCACACACATTGATTTGATTCTGACATAAGTCATATAACGGAATATATTATACATGTATATAAATACACCCATAAGACAAACACTCCTCAAATTAATGTTTGTCTTCAGTTGGAATTGAATCCACGACCCCAGGACGGTTTAGTAGTGTTAATACCACTCCGCCATCGGGCCCGTCAAGTTTTCACTAATAATGCTAGTAGTTACATTAAAATATAAAATAGAGTGATCCTTAAAAAACGCCCTCACAAATGTCTGTACAGTTGACAAAAACAGGACCGTTAATCTGATGCATGACATTTGTTACATTGTATGTACTCGTTTATCAGACAGATGCTAGGAGCTATAACCTGGTTTTCAGGGCTTATCTAGGTTGGGTCGCCATATAAGATACATTTGGAAAACAAATTAAAATTAAGGTAGACTTCTCATTAATTTTTAGCATCATTGTAACATTTAGGAAGCATACGATTAAAATACAGTTCTAGGTTCTACTAAGTGAATTCTCGTATACATATGTATGGCTTTTAGTACATGTATAGATAGTATTTCCCTTGCAAAAAACCCTGTCAGTGTTGAGTTATTTAGAAAATAACTGCGACAAAGTAACTAAAATCGCGAAGTGCATGCAATTTTTATTAATCTTTATATGCATCATATTAATAAATCATACGATACAAAAATGTAGCGCAGTTTTTTATTGAAATGTTTTGGTTAGTTTTTGGTATTTCGATGAAGCACAAAAGAAAGAAAAACGCACAAATTCACTTTTCAGAGTATCTGTAGATATAAATCGGTAGCCTAAACATGGATTAAATTTTAAGAAGTAATCCAAGAACCGCATCTATTCAAAGTCCTTTGCATTCAAATGAGACTGCATGTTAATAGGACACTGCATGTTGCATGAGCATTCGTGGCCGTCTTCATGCTAATTGTGCAAATTATCCGTATTCGTCGGGCATTTTCAAAAGCGTTTTCCGGTTTGTACGACATGAATTATTGAACATCACCGGGCAAGCGATATGCAGCGAGTATTCAACAGTAGATAAGTGGCTCAAAGGCTCAATGATACACAAATAGACGATAAATGACGATGAGGCAATTTATATGAGTAACATGAAAGATTTTGGTAACTATTTCTCAATATAAATTATCCATCCAATTACTCCATCCATCTAGACAGACAGATCAGATCCAAGTATTTACTTTTTCGGGTCCAGAATTGTTCAACCTTTTATTTAACTCGTTTGTAAATCTTTGAAAGACGCTCAGCCTCTATGGGATAGATTTAAGGGTATATGCGATTTTTACTCATTAAAACAGTCATCCTATGCATATGAGAAGGCCGGGGATCTCCAAGGAATGCATTACTACAACTACTTACTCCTTTTCCCAAGTCCCGGAGCAACTCTCAAAAACTAATAAAATACTTATCATAAAAAATGTCGGTATGATAATTTAAGGGTCAAACTTTCCATCTTGTTGCTCAAAATTAGATTTATTCAATTTACGGCCTTTTAATAATCGAGCGGAAGTATGTGATTTCGTTAGTAAAAAATCAAAAGAGAGTAAGAAATCCGGCCAGTGAAGGTATTCTTGGAACCGTGCCGTGAGTCAAGTCAAATTAAATTTCCTCTTCATTGAAATTTTACATCCGAAGGGTGACGTCGGTAGTATAGCGTTGCTATCGGTAATAGAATGCACAAAGCTTCTCTAATAGAATGTTTACCTTGGCGATTTTGCGATTGTGATGATTTTTAATAAATTGATATCAAGCGAATTATCTGACGGTGCAAATCGACACCTATTTATCACGAAGGAATCGTTTTGTGGTCGATTGATTGTCCTAATCAATAACCTAATTGAGCTGAGTGACATTTTTGAACAGTGATTTTTTTTGTAAATCAATTGTCTTCTAATTTTGAATTATTAAGACTTACATAAAAAGTCAAAATTATTTTGGCGATCATTCTAGTTTTAGCGATTTAATTAGTCTAATGAATAATTATATAATCCTGAAAAATTTCAAAAATATCACAAGACCTTGCAACTCTTGCAACTCAACTCAAGCCTTGCTACTTTTATCACATTCACGTAACAATCTTGAAAGTTATATGCACTCCGAAGATTCTCTACAATCTTGCTGGTTTACGCACTAAAGTTACAATGTTTCATATCGTGATTTATTAACTAACCTTCGAATGTTGACTGTGATCATTATTATATTTAGCAAGTAGATAATAAGCGAAGGAAAAGTTTGTTACAAAGTATCCTAAAAAGTACTCTGTATGACGTCGTTGGAACCCAAACCGTCTCCTCTCAGGAAGAAAGGGATTTAAGCTTTGGTCCTCCGCGATGGCCTTGTGCTGCCGGCGCCGGTCGGTGGTGCGTGCTGGGATTTGAACCCACGACCCTGCGAAAGAACGTCCGAGTATGCCCCCAACAAGGCTATCATGATTTACTTACTTAAAATTATTATTCAAAAGTAAGTTTTACCTTGAACTACTGTAGCTCCTAATTATATTCCGTATGTAGAAAAATCTGACTTGTTGAAAAATCGGAAAATTTTTAAAGTAGGATCACGTAAAAATTACTAATTAATTTTCGTTTGAAAAAATATTCTAAGTACATTTTATTAAGGGGTAAGGAATTTTAAAAAATGTAGCTAGAACACGATAGCATTTTGTATAGTAAAACAATCTTTACGCAGGCGGATCCGCGTGCGAATGTATAGCGTAACATAAAACGCGTTGAAGCGTTAAACACGCGTCAACCGGCGTTCAGAAGATCGAGAGCGAGGAATCCTTAGCACTCGAGGATCGGTTTTATAGCTCGCCCCGCATAATGTGACTTAATGTTCGCGAAATCCATGCGCGGATCTGATTTTTGATTTATAGGTGCAATTATTGAAATTTTTAGGGTGGCATCTCAAGAATGGTGTGGAAGAGCAAGCAAATACTCGTATACCATATACCATCTGAATCTAACTTTTCAGGAAAACCTGTAGGTACGTCAATTATAAATATGTTCGTCCGTAGATAGCGGTGATGACGGTCAAGCCTCGCCGCTATGAGTCAGGAAACGTCACGATACACACATAAACTGGGGACGGAAGGAAAAGAGTAAGTAATTACGTAAGAGGTTCAAGGGTTTTACTTGCAAACTTCCATTACAAAAAATACTTTTTGACACGCGAAGTTTATAAGTTAATATTGCAGATCTCATATCAAACTAATCTTAAATGTCTACCAACTTGGTTTTAATTTCGTTCCACAATAGGACCGGGATGTTTGATATGCCAATTTCTAGTGAGGAACCTACGCTGCAAATCGCAACAACTGTTCATTGTCAATAAAAATCAAACTTTAAACGGTACCTTTAGATCTCATATGACGATAGATCACCACCGTTCATTTAGATCTAGAATTATCGATTGGACAGGGACAGATTTTCTAATTATAATTATCAAATGATGTCACTAGGGCCTGAGCTACCCTGACCAAGTGAACTTCAGATTGATTCTAAGCTTGACACTATAAAATACCAGACCAAGGTAACTTTGATAAGCTGAGTTAGCCCGCGTACCAATTACTTGGATGAACACTCGTACAAATTAGTTAGGTATTCAATAAGGGCAGTAACGCACTGGTCACATGATGATAACGCTATCGGCCGCCAATGATTTAACCGCGACCTCTTTAATCTATGCATGCATAATATGTACATATATTATGTAAATAAACGTCCATCCGAAGATTTACAGCGGTGATTGTTTAAAAATGCATTCGATAGTGAGTATGTGTCACCAAGTTTATTTACGTAAATTATAATCGGTGGATAGTTCATATTAAATATAAATAAAGGCATGATTCGTCATTAAGACGTCATTAAGAAAGATAAAATATTAATTTAAATAAATATAATGAGTGCGTATGTTCAATACGCCGAATCATTTTTGCAAGTGACCGCTGACGTGTTAGAGGATTTTAATGATAAAATATTAAATTCTTCGACTTTGATTTTACTTAGAAGCTTTAACTTGAGTAGTTGTATTAGATTAGTTTATGTTATTTGCACTAAAGTTCTGTTCAAAAGTATTGACACTTTCCAAGTTGTTATCCAAACCCAATGGCACGGAAGGATGTGCTTTGCTGAGTGGCGAGTCACTACACATCAGAGATTACCAGACGGAAAACTTTAGTTCCTCATTCCAAGCTCTGCTCGTAATTTTTCATTTATTAGGCAATTTTAGCATAAATCTCAGAACCTATACGTTCCAAAGGTCTTTTGTATAATAGTTTAGTGGACAACCTTCGTAGGTTTTTATTCGCTTCAAAAAGGTTTCCGCTTATGCCATAATGTCAAAAAAGTTTGAAGGTGATTCCGCATTTTAATTTAAGTTATTTTATCACGGTGGAATTGGCTCTCAGATTTGTAATTTTCCAAGTGACATCTGTAATTAAGTGTGGAGATAATTAATTTTGTGAAATTAATATTTTATACGCAAGGTATATTTAACAAAAGAACATTATGGAAAATTTTGTGGACCCAAGAATAATTTTAAAACAATTGACCCGAGTTTCATACCAAATTCATTCCGAATACTAATGCTACATATTACCATACTTTCCGTATTATAAGTAAGTAACCAACTAACTTGTCTATCATGTCGTTACGGCGAAATTTATATTTTGCAACATCATAGTAACTAACTTTAGTTAGTTGATTAGCAATAAAGGGCAGCCTAATAAGATTCCAAGCATCGCTCGTGCACCCATTCTCCAGCCCGTTCCCGGAAAAATGGATATAATTTTACCAACGGGAATTTCCACGTTTTTTTCCACTGCACAACGTTGAAGGCAAATTGAATTTTTCGGTATGCTTCAGTGGACTAATTCGACTAATGCATTTAGTGCGATGCATGCTCGTCTCGGACCTCGGGAACAGATAAGCCGATTCGCATTTTTATGCCAACAAAAATCCATAATCTTAATTTGAGTTCTTTTTCGCGTCCCTATCTGCATAATTGCATACCGTTATAGTGTTTAATGCAATTAGGTTGTTGAATTTAATGGCATGATTAAATTATAGGTTTTATTGCACTTTTATTTTATATTGATTTTTTTAAATCTAAACGATTTAGATAGAATGTAAATGTACGTGACACTTACATTCATTAGATCATAATAAGACTTAACTATCATAACTATCTGGTTTATCTTAATATCTAACGTAGCGAATTTAATATCTTTCAACATGTCAGGATTATTAAATAATTAAAATATTAAGTTTATAAATTGCAACATTTTGCAGTCATAAACAAAATAAATTATTCATTTGACTAATAAAATAACCCCGAATACATTGCATAAATTTAACTGTGCATTAATTTGTAATTACCAGTACGTACTGGTTAAAAAAATGATTTATTGAAAAGTTTGTTAATCACATCTAAACTTATCATTGTATAATGTTAATTATAAACAAATAGGTAACAACTAACCGTTGTAACACGAGAACACTTTAAACAAATGTATTAACAGAGCCCAGACGCCCAAACTAAAAATACTGAATGATTGCTATTTTAGTAATCGTATACATAAGTAATTGTAAATTCTAAATACATGGCCTCAAGTTTACAACAATAATAATGGAAGCATTAATCAATGTTAATAATGAATACAGTAATAACAGGGGCCTATCTGATATCTCAGCCCCATTATATCGAGAGAACAGCTGATATTTCGCACGCGTTTGTTTACACACATTCGCTTCCTACCTCTGTCAGACCTAACATAATTTTACGCTGAAAGGGTCATGCGGCCATTCATAAGCAAGTGAATAAAAACATTCTAATAACATAGCTTAAATTCATGATCCAAGCGGCATAAATCATATCATCTCGACATCATCTCACGTGGGACCTGTTGTCCCACTGCTCGGGCTCGGGTCTCCTCTCAGGACAAGAGGGATTTATGCTTTATTCCACAACGCTGGCCAAGTACAGATTGTGGACTTCACACAAC
>DWIW01000118.1:0-11201 GCA_018248535.1 Hovala pardalina | reverse complement strand
TATTGCCGTCCGAGAACTGTAAAAATATTTTAAACATCTTAAAATACACATATTATGGAAAAAGTGTTACTTGAAATTCTGTTTCTGTTTCTTCTGAAAATCTCTTAAGGGTCAGAATAAATGCATTGAAAAATTATCAATTACAATTAATAGATGGTCTGGAGGAGTAACAATTAAAGATAGAATTAGAAACACCTACGTCAGAGGACATTCAAAGTAGCAAATATCGCCGCTTAAGCTGGTATGGCAACATTATGCTCCGCGGAATTGTCCACATGACCAGAACAGAACAAAAAATGGTGTGATGATGAAAAATAGATACCCTAGGAGAGTCGACCTCAGTAGATATGGGAAAATTGCAGGGATTGATCGAGACATATAGATCTTTAATTACTAGAAAAATAATCATAACTACCATTATCAAAGGTATAGGGTATTGGAGTACTTACTTCGTATGATCTAGTAAACAGCCTTTGTTATGATAGACAGAATATTTTCTTATTCTTTGGACAGTGTCACCGTTATCCAAGTCAGTTTCGTAGTCGCATTCGTATAATTTTTCTATAATACCATTTTTATCTTTTACAGTCCAAATACACTCACCTGGAAGGCCATTTAATTTTGGGGCTTCCCAGCTGTGTGGGATGAGCGTTCCATGCTCTGGCAGAATTTCAGTTATTCGTGTATCTGCCTCGGAATCAATTAAATTGGAACTATTGTGATAAGCCGGCCTATAATTATTTAGCAAGAATGTTTTAATCTCCGCATGCAAGTTACAATTTAATACCCTTTCTCTAGTTTTGACTATAAAGCGACTGCAATATGCTTTCAATTCATAACTATTAGACTGGTAAACTGCGTTTACTAAGCTCATAAAATTATGTTCAGCGTCCTCTTTTTCTTGACACACTTTTTCCAAACGTTTACTTAGGAAAATATTTTCTTGGTGTGTAACTAAGTACAAACGCTGAAACGTGACATATTTGGACCGATTCTCTTTCACTTGTTTACGAGTGTCTTCGATACTTTGCAACAGTCGCTTCTTTGCTGTTGTTTCTAATTGGAATCGCATCCATATATTTTTGTTTTCACGGATAACAGCATTGTAAAGCTTTCCTAATTTTTTTCGTTCTACATCATATTCTTGCAGTTTCCTTTTTAAGAACAACTCAATCAATTTCGTTTGGCCAGTCTGAAGCGCTTTTCTATTCATGGAATAGCTGATTATTTTTTTGCAATATTTCCAAAATATCGTAGCATATTTTAAAGCGCCAACACTGACTGTCATGGCGGTTAGTTTAAATTTATTCAAATCGATCTCTCTTATAAATGTAGCGGTGCGTACATTGAAGAGTAATAATTTTCTTCTCGTGTAAATTATTATTTCATTTTTCCTATTTAATACAGACACGGCTAGAGCCCCGACAAAGAACATGGCGTAGCAGTATATTATAGCAGTGTCTTCATGTTTTGGACTAATTGGTTTCCTTCCAAAGGAATCAATCCCCTCTTTCTTTATGGGTTTGGAAATATTTTCAGATTTAAAAAGATTCTCAATAAATTCTGAAAGGAATAAGTACTTACTGAGATGTACTCTCCTGTTAGTTTTAAAATCTACCCTCACATGAGCCTAGTCATATATAATGTAACCACAAAAACTAAGCTTTACTCGTTACTCACCTTGAGCATTACTGCTCTCTCTAGAGGATACGAAAAGTTAGGTAAGGTCATAGTCAGGCTGACAAAGAACAGGTTGGTAGACTTTACAGACATTTATGAATATTATGCACATTATTAACTATGGAGAAAATACAGGCATACTGGATCCCTCAATTTTGTTTCTTCATTCTACTACATAATCTTTTACTGTATATGCACATATTTAACTTACAGTAATTCTAGATGTGGAGGCCTAATTTTAAACTACTTGACAATTTATTCTAGACTATGTACTTCCAACTCAGTGACTAACCTTTATCATTACATCCCTTACTTTCTGTGTAGAAGTGAACACAACATACAGCCACCCACATTGCAAAAGATAAACCAACAAGCCATCTTAGTGCTATATACATTCTAAACAGCCTGCCAATAAACATTAAACTTTAAACCAGTACCATAAATTTTCAACATAATATTGAAAACAGAAAATGAGAAATCATGACAATATGTGACATATTCATCTTTGACATTTGCTTTTTTATTTCATTTGACATGCATATCTGACCAGTAACTATCAAATAAACTTAAATAGTGAAATGAGCTTCTGATGTTTTCTTTAAACTTACACTGATAATTTTTGCAAATAAAAAAACAAACAGAAATTCCTATTTAAATTAGTTTTCATATTTTGATCTTTGCTTCTTTAGATCAATGTAGTTTAGTTTAGTTTAGTACAATATACACAGTGGGAGAAAGGATATAAGAGTATTGTGAAAGGGGAGTATTAGAGTTGAAAAATTTCCTTAGTTCGAATCTTTTAATCTTAATAATCTTTTTAACTTAACTTTAACAGATAAACCTAACAAAGTGATGTTCTTCTTGTACCATTCTATATTATAATTTATGTGAGCTTTCCAATTTTTGTCCAAGAATGCTTTGTAAAAGACACTCATTTCATCTGCAGTTAAATTCGATTTTCCTTCTGGTAAATTTTTCTTCAAGTATTCTTCTCTTTCCTGCAAAGATAAATTATGGAAGGAAAAAAAATTTATATTATGAATAAAATTACCTAAAGAGAAATCCACATCCAAAACATTGGTGGTATTATTATTCCAACTAAAAGCTATAATAAGTTATCAAAAATATATGCAACGCTAATAAATAATAAATATTAGACAACCAACCAAGTTGCTTTAAGCACTTGTGTTGAAAGGTATCAGAATAAGCGGAATATATGTATTATATATATAGAAGAAAAAAACATATCTAGAAATAATACCCAGGACCAAGAGCAAACAAAAATGTTCATCTCATGAATGTTTGTGAATTAATTCACAAACATTCATTAATGAAAATCTAATTCACAACAGGTATACTTAGGTAGTGTTGTATACCACTGTGCCAATGCTATTAGTCGAAATTAAACTAAATAAAATAATAATTTTATTAAAATTAAATGATATAAGCCATTATTATATGGCTAATAGTAATATAGTATTATTACATAAACCTTATTTTAATTGATCTGCACATTGACAATAGGTTTTATTCTAGTTAATAAAAATGTAAAATATAAACAGTTATTGAATATTCAAAATCTTCGATAACATAAAATTTTAACAGTTGCGGACCTGAAAGAACCTTGAGTTATGCTGCGTCCAGAAATTCTGGTTCCAATCTTGCACTTCACTCCTCATTTCTCTGTACCTCTTCTCCAAGGTAGTCTCATCGTTTGGTTTTTTAAATATAACCTTTCGCAAGTTGGACACTGGATCAGGAGGTCCAACCATGTCGCTGGATAACTTGTGAGGATTCGGTGTCTGCGCGGACTTTGAGTCCTGCGTTGTGCTTGTTTGCCGCAAAAATGTCAGCATTTTAGGCCTGCTACTGGCCATACATATCCGCTGAGCCATTTCGATTTACTACCTACATAATTGTAGGGCTCTTAATCGTATGAAATTCCTAAAATTGCATTTGCAATTTATTTTTCATCCATGAACTTCGATCAATTCTGCTGCTGACAGTAACACTGACAGGACGAAAGGTCAGCTGATCACAGCACAGATAATTTTGTTACCGATAGCTTTAAATTTATTGCAATTAAACTGACAGTATTTGTGACTCTACCAAATAATGCATGCATGTATGCTTCAATATTACTTATAATGTGTCAGAAGCTTATAAATATCTTAACTATAATAATACCGTAGACAAACATTAATAACTGTTTTTTACTTTTATCTGTGCGTCAACTTGCAGGTCAGTATGTCAATGTCACGTGTCACAAAAGAAGAAAAGTCAAGAAAGAAGTGAATTGAGTTGCATTTTCGTGCTGAATTATGTAAACGGGAATATCTAGCACCGTATCTATTTACCTATATTTATAAATTCTGTACGAATTATAATAAAAATTATTGCATTTGTCTCCAAAGCAACGAAGGAAAACACAACATGGCAAAAGGAAAAAAAGACATAGCAGAAGATGAATTTTCAGCGAAGTTGGACATGTGCCTTACCGATGGTATTATAAAAACAGGTAAATTCAGTATTTCTATATTTTTACATAATTTTTACAAACACCCTTCTGGTAAAACAGTGGTATAACACATACAATCTTAAAAGAAGTCAAGTTTATGTTTTTGTTATAAATCATTTTAGTGCAGTTATATTTGCGAGACCACAATGGGAGACAGTTGTAAGTTTATCAGTCTAATCTCCAGGAATTGGTATGAATGTTGTATATTCACAGGATATTCATGGTATTCATAACCCATTCGTTTACACTGTAAATGCTTTTATAAATTTTGATCCTCTCCTATATTAAATTACAATTAATTAATAATACATTTTTATTTCAGGCAGTGGTGTGTTTCTAGGCGCACTCACATCCCTCTTGTTCCTCAAAAGGCGGAGATGGCCTGTGGTAGCAGGCATGGGTATTGGCATAGGGCTTGCATATGCAAACTGTGAATATGAGCTAAACCCTAAAAAGAGTGCTGCCTAGTTGAATTGTTTATAGTCTAAATGATGAGGTAATGTTGTTTATATACTTATTTTTATTTTGTTCTAGTGGTTGCAAATCTCACTGACAAGCAATAGCTCCTCGGTTAGATCTCCAGGTAGTTCAATTACTTTTGAGTTTTTCAATATGAAATGCCCAGTAGCAGCTGGGAATGGAATCTGGAATCTGGGTTTCTGCCTAGTGTGTAGGCTCACCAACTATTGCTATACCTTGAGTGCTTGCTCATATTATGTGGAACTAAAATGGCCCATATATGATGCATGTTTTAATACTGGCTAGATTGATGACTGTATATTTAAGTTTAAAGATTCAATCACCCAAAGTAATAATGATAATAAATTTTTCCCAGTTTGGTGATGCTGTAGAGGCTGTAAAGGCCAGTAGAGCCAACAGCAACAAAAATAAGCTGTGAAATTCTTTTGCATATTTTTTTATATACTGTGTCCTTTTCCCAGGTAAGACAAGCTATAAAATCATGTGCAAAACACACCACTGAACACTTTTTTGGTTAACTCCAGTAGACTATTGATATAGCAAATAATGTAATTTTGTGTTGTACAAATAATTATTTAATTATTATTACAATGGTATGTTTCATTTAAAATCCCTTCCAATTGACATGTTATATAAAATATCCTCAAATAGGTGAAAATATTCCTGTAATATAATATCTTTAATAGTTTCATATATAATTTTCGCAGTCATGGTTTTCCCCGTGGAGACAGCCATGAGTTTATGTGTGTATTCCTCCAGTCCTATTTGCTTTATGCTATAACAATGGGAAAATGCTATTGACACATATATTTACACCTTATTTTTGAAATAAAAAATAAAAGCCAGAAATCAATACCAATAATATTTATTGTACAAATTGATACTGGAATAGAGATAAAGAATTTAGATATAGTGTTCTTAACATTAAAATCATTTAAGAGTAACAATACATTTGTATAGAGGAAAGCTCTCAACAACCCATATACAGACACCCAACGTGGTGAAAACACAACATCCAACACAGGAGATACAAAAAGGAGAAACGTATATGTAAAAATAATGTTACATTTAGTCACAAGGATACTTAATGTATCAAAAAAAGGTAGAACGAAAAATGTTAGGTAATGTTTAAAATTGTATGTTTATACTAGGTACGGTTTGTCATATGGTTTTTGCAGCACACACTATTTTAGAAACAGAAAATAAATACATTTGCTCAAATATGTCCTTGACGCTACAATTATTTTTTTCATAGGCTATAAAATGATTCAACAAACTTTACCTCGTCAAGAAACACATGAACTGAATGACCGTATGTTGTATTTCGCGACGCACTGTGGCCGCTGACACACGTTGACTGTAAGAGTGTGGCTAGACTTTTGTGTAAGCTACATAAACTTGCAAATTATATGAACAAACGAACTGTAAATATATATTTTATTTTATTTATTTTTGCTATGAAGGCGTTATTAGAAGCAATTGCTTAAAATAATGCATTCATTGTCTTCAGTACATGTGGCGAGTTAAGTTATTGTGTAATCTCTCCATACTTTCTTATCGAAAAATGCATACAATTTGGTAGAGAATACTTTAAACATTAAGCTGTACCATTTGTACCTTGTACTCTTTTGTATGCGATTCAATAAATGTTGATAAATAAATTACCTACTATGTATAGCCACAGATTTTTAAAGTATTATAACTGAAATAGTTAACTATGGTAAATTTCTTTAAATAGCTTTACATCTAACTTAAGAACAATTAAATTCAACTATTATTTGGTAACATCATATTGACTAGTATAACATTGATACATTGATATATTATGTACATGGACAACAAAATACACAAAGTTTAGTACCTATGAATGGTACATTTAATAAACAATTGAATACATTAGCCTCTTACTATACCAATATTCAGTCCTTGTTTAAAGTAATCAGTGTTATGCATTTTTTTAATGAAAGTCCCAACACAATGAGTAGTTTAAACATTTATTAAATATTATTGTTAGTAAGATAGTAGGAATACATGTTGACATCATTAAAGAACATTTTAATATGTGGGGTCAATGTTGGCATTTGGCATTGCTGGCAAGCTTTTAAAAAATGATTTTATTTTTCATTGTTACAGTTCATTTGCTAAGTTAAATCAATCAGTTAAAATTTACCAGTGTCCATCTGTGGATTTTCAACACATAATTGTAACCTTTTATTACTCTATCTGCAGATTCCGAGGAATATCAATCACATGACCTTTTATTTGCACTTGATATCACTTCAAACTATGATTTATCATTTTTATATTATTTATTTGACCAATTAGGTAATACTTAAATGGGAGTAAATTTATTTAAATTTGCTGCCAAAACTCCCTAAAGGTAAAGAAAGCGAATCACAAGAACGTTTATATTTCATAATACTAAATGTCATCAATATATATTCAGGCACTGGATGTTATCCTATCATCTTATCTATACCTTACAACTAACAGCTGCAGCTATTTATAGCGAAGGTGAAGCGAGAACGTAATTCTATAGCTAAATAGGTAAAAAGATTGTAAAAATTTGTAAAGTGAAATTTGTGCGTCGCAAAAGACATATCTGCGATCAGATGCTTTCCTTGTTATATGTAGAGTTAGATTCAGTTTTCCATCGAATAACTGATATTTAGAATTAATACTTAGAAATTTTAAACAAATATTCTTCAACACTGCCATATATACTAATATCAGATGTCGATTTTTTTATGAAATGAAATATTTTTTTGTATAAACTCAATTAACTAACTCAGTGGACTCCTGACCCTTAAACTAGGTACGCCCGTATCTCAGGGGCCAGTGGCTTCCCAAACATATTGATTATACATATATTCTTAATGAACTTCATTGCATTTTTATCTACCGCCGGTACGCAAGCTTGATGCCATTGAGCAGAACCCGGCAAGAGACTCATGAGTTACTTTAAAATATATATATAGATATTATTTATTTGACCAATATTGCAACATTATATCATATGCGTAGTAGATATATCTCTAGCGACGCACAAATTAATATTGTCATTATCAACTATGAGGTGCGTCGTGAATAATATAATACTGTCCTTTACGACTAGATCCTGTGGTCCCGAGGCCCGAGACTTACACCTACAACGGACGTGAGCTACACTTGAATACATTCGGTATTACAATTAACGTTGCAGACTTAAGTTATCAGATCTATTTAAAACATTGAACATACTCAACATATTGACAACTATAGATAAACGAGAAAAGTATTTTGAGACCCTTATTTTTATTTAACAATAATATTGATATAAAAAAATCTCAAACATTCCACTTAACTCGACACCCCAAATGGTATAATTCCCATTTATTCAATTGGGTCTTGCTTTGTCACCTATGAAAATACAAATACAATTAGACTTGGCGCGTTTTAAACTTTTTGTCACTAGCTATTACAAGCGGTTTCACCTGCGTAGTTGCCGTTTCCGTTGGTAATATATAGCCTATTTTACTCGATTATAATGTAGCTTTCCATTGGTGAAATAATATTTAAAATCAATATAGTGGTTTAGGTGTGAAATCTTAACAAACAAACACACACATTTATAATATAAGTTACGATTTGCTGAATGATTGCCAACTGACACTGTAGACAACATTTTTCATGAGCAAATCCAGTGAATATAATCATATTTTACAAAAATAACAATCCGATTAGAGACATACAGTACATCCATACACTTAATTAAAGTTATTATTAAGAACATTGAAACATAATGACATGCAAACGAGCTCACATACGAAACTTAATTTAATACTATTACTTGTTTTGGTTTTTGATTTTGATAAATATATTGTATGGTGGCAAGAAAACATTAACAAATATTTTACACAGTTTCGAGACGCTGTTAAGGCTAGATTAGCCAACAAAATTCAAAAAAGAAATTTACAAAAATTATACACGAAACGAATGTTCAATATTATTGTTGTGATCATGATTACCTTTGGGCGTCTCATGCCCACATAATCTGTTACCACAATTTTCAACTCACACTGTTAACATTGGAAAAACTTACAATACCTAATAGCATTTGAGACTAAATAATCTAAAATTATATAAAGAGATTTACTGAAGACGAAATCATAAGGTGCATTTTATTTGTATAAAGATATTTTGTAGAGAAGTCTTAGTTACCGCTTTTAATGTTATGTTGGAAAAAATCTGGGCAGTATAAGTTTTACAAATACAAGAAATATGTCTATATTATCACTTGAGAATATTGGCAAGAATTTAACTTGATTAAAAAAAAAAAAAGCCGGAAAAACTGTTCTTTTTCGTCAGGTATATTTTATTACCAATGTCTAGGTGAGACCTGTAAAGAACACTCCTCTATGTCATCAGGTCCCAAGTTTTCACGCAAAATTAGCAACAGTCGAGCAAGCCTCACTAAACTCTCAGAGTGGTTTTGATAAAACTGGTCTTGTGTTTCAATGAATATATGTTGACGCGAAAATTTTAAAGTCGTCCATTAGCGAGTCAAGTCATGCGCGTAGCGAGTCAGATTACACAGAAGATGCGCGCAAAATTTGCTCATGAATTTATAATATAAAAGGGGCGTAGTGGTAATACATGTAGTTTATTATTGTAGCAGGAAACGCGGCGAAATTGGATCATGATTCCCTGATGGCCTTACCAACCTGCATTGTTACACTATCGGAGTAGAAAACGCGGCTTTACCTGGCAGGTCGCTTGTATATACATATAGCCTCTGCCCACCGGCGGCGTCGCTCTCACTTCGTCGTCATGTCCGGCCAGTAGTTGACGTAGTAGCGGTGCGTGCTGCCCTCGAACAGCCGGTCCAGCCAGTTCTCCAGGCCGTCTAGAAGGTTCTCTGGAAATGTGCATTCGGTGCGGCTTACAATTTTGCATGGCACAAAGTTAGCCGACTGTTTTAAAATCAGCTAGATATTGAATTTCGAAAGATAATATATAGGTACCTTGAAATTTTTCTTCATCTACATGTGTAGATATAAAAATTTATAATTGTGAAAACCAAAGATGAATTAAATACAAATATAAAAAGATGAGTTAAAACAGAATTAGTTCCCTAATAAAATTATTTAGAAACATTCAAACATATTCTCAAAATACTTAGATTAACTCTCTTAGCTACCTTTTTAAAAGATAATTGCGTTATGCGTAAAGTATTGCGACTACACTGGGCCACGCAGTCCATGTTTGTTGGCAGACGGCTGACGTACCTTGCAGCAGCACCGGCGGGTCGGCATCGTCGGAGGACGAGTCCGGGTCGGTGTGGAAGCCAATGAACGCGCCCGCCTCGGGATCTTGCGCGAGCGCAGAGCCGCCCAGCGAGCGGGTCATGCGGTTGATACGCTGGGGACAAAGACTTGATGATACCAACGAATACTAACTAACTAGTAGTGCCCGTGGTCGCGTGGGGAGGTACATTCGTAGCCGATCACAAAAGATAACCCACAGCGGCCGGTTGATGAATGGATGACCAGTAGTTAATTTTCTCGAGCCCTTCCGTGCATCGTAGGGCACGTTAAGCCATTGGTTCCGGTTGACGCAAGATAACAGTCGTTATGCCATTTCGGAGGCCTCAGGGCGGCCTAAAAACTTCCGGCAATAGGGTTGGCCACTACTTGGAGAACGCTCTAGGCCTTCTCAGCTATGTGAGGCCCGTGCCCTGTACTGGGTGCCCACGACTTTATACGCGCTAAAAACTAATAGTAAGGCCTACTATATCAAACTACTACTATACTACAACTCTTATTAATGTCAATTATAATCGTATTAACGAAAATTAAGAACAAATTTGTTTACAAGAATTATCGAATAATCGGCCGTAGTATACCGGCTGCGACGGTACCTTGTGCGGCTTGGCGCCTTCCGGATGCTTCGCGTGGTAGATGCAGAAGTACTGGCGGTGCGGGTTCAGCGCGAGCACGGTGCCTACTCAGTTGCGCGCGTTCACCCGCAGCTCGCCGCCGCCCAGCGACAGCTGCAGCACGCGGCGGAACCACTCCACGCCGCGCTCCACGCACAGGTACGCGAACACCAGCGTCTTGTTCCTCAAAATATACGATATTTGTCTTAAGTAACCTTTTAAAAATCACGGGATTGGTTTATCTGAACTCCCAGTCCCCTTGTACGACTCTGTTCAGCACTTGTCACCGATGTCATGAACGACGAATGGATGAAATACTCACTTGCGGTACGGCCACACAATCTTGTGGAACTTGGACAGCAGCTGAACCTTGCTCTGCATATCCACCAGCAGTACGATCGTCCGGCAGCCCGGCTTCAGTAGCCTGCAATCATCGTTATCGCCATTATCATTATTAATTACATCATCAACACATCACCGGTGAACGGCATAAAAT
Source organism: Hovala pardalina (assembly GCA_018248535.1). NCBI lineage: Eukaryota > Metazoa > Arthropoda > Insecta > Lepidoptera > Hesperiidae > Hovala > Hovala pardalina. Next base: position 110 of record DWIW01000118.1, on the reverse strand, counting down.
AACAACATATAAGTATACTTTTTCTATATTCTAGTTGCTGTCAGTCCTATTGGCCTTTACAGCATAACCGAATGGGGAGTTTCGATGTGTGCATGAGTGTGTATGAGAAT
>DWIW01000117.1:0-11213 GCA_018248535.1 Hovala pardalina | reverse complement strand
AGATATGGCGTGAGCTTGGGAGCAGCGGCGGAGGCGCGCGAGGGGCGACCGTCCGGCTCGGCAGCTAAGACGTGACTATGACGAGTCCAGAACAGTTAAGTAGTTTAAATACCACTGCGCCAATGTTCGTTAGTAGATCGGCGTGTGGCATTAGACCCCACCATCTATCACACAGGATCTAAACGTCACTAGTAAAAAGGGTGTCACACCTCTGGCTACCCCTTCAAGGAAATACGGGCGTGAGTTAAATATGTTATCTCTTGTTCATAATATTCATCAATACTTAACGTGTTGTGTATTTCCTCGTACCCGAACTAATTTGAACAAAGTTAGCAACATTGGTGGACTCACAAAGGCGTTCAATAACTTCATGATAAGCTTTGAATATTGAAATCACATAGATACCAATTTTCTTTGAGCTCAAAGTGCCCCAATAAGGCGTCGGTTTAGAACATAATTACGTTGTGGTGTAATCAGCCAACAGTATAAAGCTTCCATTCAATTGATTAGAAGCTGCCAATTGCAGTCGAATTCTACTTATCGGGTGAGCTGCTGTTCGAATCTGGGTTTTGTGCAGTTTGAATAGGGATTAGAATCGCGACCAACGTGTGCTGAATACCGAATTGTCCGTTATTGGACGTGCAGGTATTGACAGAGAGAGAACATCGATAGAATCGGAACAAATATTTTGCTGCCCAATTAAACACATGAAATGCAACGTAGTGTGTGCAAGTTTAACAACATTTGTAGGAAAATTAAACGCACAAATCATTGCAAGAAGCCGAATTTGCTTATATCTCCACCAAAAATAACAATCTGCCCCGTCCGCACCATGACAAATTTCGAGAATTCGGATGTAAGATAACAAACATTGGTTAACAACATCGATGTTATGACATCTGTCAACGTTGCGGGAATTTTGACAATGCACAATATTAACAATATCGGAAAAAGCTTATTTTTCCATGTCTCGGATTGAGCCGACTGGCAATACACCGCAGCTTGAAATATTGGACCGGCAAATATTTTGACAAGCTTTTAAACAAAACACCAATTGAACAGTACCACACAATGGTCTCTGAGTTCCAGTTAAAATTGAGGTCTCAAACGAACGTTGCCTATCAAATTTATATAGTCATTACCAATTTCGAAGCTCATTACCTGTTCGCTTTTGTGGGACCGCACCAATCTATAACGGCTGGTCACTGCCCACTGGACAAAAAAAAACGACAGCTGGTGTGGAACGAGCCTAATAATAAAGTAGAAATTTGAGCGGACATTATCCATTATCTTAATTTTGATACGGTTACAAAAGAGCCATGCTTATGCGACATATGTGGGGAAATGCTTAACAACGGTTACGAGCTTACGAAGATAACGTTTATCATCTATTGACTGTCGGTCGATACGGACGAGCTTAGCATGGGGCGATCGTAATCACGAACGTACCATGGAACGTGGAGAAGCACTGTACTGATCATTCGTTAAGTATCTAGTTCGAAAGGATTATCTAACTGAGAGCTGTCGACGCTTAATAAGAAATAAAGATGAATCAGCGCGCAAGTCTACCACAGTGCAAGCATACCCTGCTGACATACATCGTAAATCGTACCTTTGTGGCACCAAAAACTTAGCTGACAGTCATCGGTAGCCATCTATTATCCTGTATCTCCCTCTCACATCGCGACAACCGATGCCCGCTGGCGTAGTAGGTATACGGTGGACGAAAAAAAAACCTTCGTTAGCGGTGTCGATAGTCAAAGCGAAAATTCGATAATCATCTATAATTTCTGAGAAGTCACATCCCTCGAGAACCGTGAACCATATAAAATTTTTGTCGTCCACATTAATATATTTTAAACTGTTCACACTTTGTGAACTTTGGAGCTTAGAATGAATTGTCAAGTTGGTCACCAAGAGCTCCCGATCAGATAGCGTCGGATAGAGTTATAACTTATTTTGTATGCAGGAATTTAGGAAGCATGGAGGATTGGTTGCCAATAGACCGTGGTAAGATGAGAGAGGCAAAATAAACGGAGAATATATTAGTAGACAATTTTATTATTATAATCGTTTACAAACTTCGCGCTCTTTGACGATCCCATCAAAGGATTTTGATAAAGACATTAATAGGCCCGTTTGTAGATAATTGACTTAAAAAACTTTGGCGCAGAAACATTTCTAAGGACTTCCAGGAACAAATTGATTCTTCGACCCTCGTCGGCGGCGATCGATCGTTAAGTTACAGCGAGTCTATAAATTGAAACATCTCACAAGTTTATTATGGTCATGTCCGCATTATCGTCACCTTTTTTTGTTGGTATTAAAATCTCAGGTAAAGTTTCAAACTGCATGCCATATGGTTGCATCATATGGATTGTAGAAAAATGATTGATTATATTATCCATTAAATTAGAAGCTAATAGACAATGAGAGACAAAATATACTTTTAGAATGACCGGTTTGCGTGTTTGCGTTCGCGCCATAATTAATAAAAAATATTTTTATAACGTTACACACCATACATTTCTTATCTCTAACACAGTTGTAGAACTTGGAAGTGAACTGTTTATTACTTGGTATCGCAATAACATTATTTGAACCGATATTACACTGATCGCATGTTTTTATAACATGTGTAGGTACATTTTATTAATTAGCTGCCCACTAAGAGATTTTTATAACTGTATGTAGTAATAGCAAAAATTACACGTTACATGAGCCAAGTAATTAGTAATCAGAAAAATTGTGAGCATATCCATAGTAAAAGATTAATTTTGAAATATTTAAATACCGTATAGCGTACTAGTATTAAATAATGAATAAAATATAACAAAATAATAATTAAAAAAAAACACTTTCCTTACTTACTATTTAATTGGTAGACAATATAAAAATAATTAGGGGGTTTAACCCTAGTCACAGCTCTTGGCTAGTGCGAATTGGCCGTCTATGAATGGATGGATGGATGGATAAAAATATATTGTATTTAAATTTTTATTATTTTCAACAAGTTATTGTATAAAATGTTGTAAATATAATGGTGTTACGTTCGCAAATATTTTTTTATATTTCATAAAATACACCCTAACTTTATAGCGAACTATAAGCATGGAAAACATAATACTCATGAAATAGAAGACAATAGACAATCAACAGTTAAGGACGAAAATGTTGCTACAGAGCTGAGCCATGTCCGGTATAACTTTAGCGTTTTTATTGCTATTGTTAACTTTAATGATACTGACTGACCAGTCCCGGCCTATTATATCTCAGCTATCAGCGAAGGTTTAAATGCTGCTCATGAACAGCTGCAATTTAAGAACCAATTAATGTTTATATTCCAAAAGCGACGACGAAATAAAATATATCTACATAATTTCAAACGACAAGATGTTAACATATAACAATATTTACAAGTCACAGTCAAAGAAATATGTAGGTAAGGTAATGTATGTCTTTTGAGACCAAAGACGTTTGTTATTGTTGTAGCAACATTGAACGTATGATCCGAGTCTTGTTTAACATCAAGTACTATCAAATGCAACAAAAGACACTTCCTAGATCTTTATGTATTTGAAACGGGCACTGTAGACGAGAGCTAATAAAATACGAGATTAAATTACAATAAATAAGCACCGGCTCACCCGGCGAATGTCTGTATGACTTCCTCCATTGTGGCCGTTTTATATCTTTCACGTCCCGTTGAGTCTATTTGCGCAATTCTGTCAATAGGTGTTTTGTTTGACGAGAATTAGGCAACTCGATCACGAAACTCGGTATTGCTCATTAACATATCACATTGTTGCTCATTTATCTTTATTAATTTCAGCATAGTCTCAATGTGTTCATTATTGTTATTATTTATATCAAAATTGTAAAACAACATATAATTAATAATATTAAGAAATGTACTTTTTTATTAAAGTTTTTTACCTTTTATTTTATTTTATTAAACCACGCGTTTGAAATAAATTCAGATTTACCGAATTGCGATGACCGTGCGTAAACCGCTTAACATTTTGCTCCAGCTTTGTTCTGTGTTTAAGTATTTAATGTCGGTGTACGAGATTTTGTATTTCATATTAAAGAGACGAAACGCAAATTAAATAATGGTAGAGAACTAATATTAAAAGCAGTAAAATGTATGTGTTTGAGAATCAGATGAAAAATTATGTCAACGATTAAGCAAGCATGGGCGGGCATTTTTCTTGTTAGTAATTGAAAAAATATAAGACTAGTGTCCCCGTCAGACGTCTTCCTGCCCGGAAAATCAGCGCCACATTATATTTGTATTCTTTCTAGCTAGTAAATTGAGTCAATTAAAATAATATTACATTGTTAATAATTCAGATAAAAACAACGCCATCTACAGAGTCCAATTGTGAATCTAAACTATTCTTGAATCCTCTGGAATAGACACAATGAATTTCATTACGATACGTTCAGCTGTTTAGGAGGAATTTAGTTACATACACACACACAGAAGATATATGTATATAATAATATATAAAACTATATCTCAGACAGTCTTGCAAATAAATAAATGCGCATCAACGACTAACATCCGACATTTGTAGGATAATTCTAACACCAGTTTAGAAACATTTGTATAGATCAAAAACTCGAAATAGTGAAAAAAATAATCATATCAAATTTCTCAACTAAGATACCTATAATTTAAAATGAAAAATTGCATAGTGAATAATCATACAATGAACAGGACTATGAAAACAAGCGAGTTTGGAACATGACCCAGTCCATGATCACAAAGCAACCCCAAACGAAGTTGTCTAAGCCCAAAAAAAGACAATAAAGCACGGGTCGGTAGCAAAACTGTTTTCTTAGAGTCATCCTGACAAGTGTTGGGGGTAAACAAACTTTACGATGCCAAGGGGAAAAGGACTATTCATTTTTTAACAATCGTAAACGTGTTTATTGAAATGTTTTAGTGCGACGCCGTTTAGCACCATGTGTTTGGCGCCATGGGATTTGTATCCCATCGACCGGAATCATTCCTCATACTATGATACTGATATGGGGGATTTTAATGTACAATTTTGATTATTAAATACTTCCACGCTAAATTTATTTTGTAATTTCTAATGTATAATTAAGTTATTATTTAATAAATTAACACATAAAGTACTTATTTTATCGATTCATGTTTTGAACATACTTATCCAGATTCTAAGCTGGTCAACTGGCATTTCGAATTCGAAAACTTAATATGTATTTAGTAATTACCCGGCACGGGGATTTAATCCAGGACCTGCGATTGCGACCACTGTACCAACGTCCAATGAAGTAATTTATATTCACAAATTCGTAACAATTTTCTGTATTCATATTTTCAATCAATTACATAGTATAACTTTTAGAAATGTACAAATTCGCTTAACTTATGAAAATAAGTCAGCTGCATTGAATTTTATAATTCCTTTAGCACATTAATTTTGCAGTTATTGAATTAGTTTGGCACAATAGCGTTATTGAAATTAGAATGCAGAGCGTTTACAGTTTACCCATAGTGGTCATTTTGAGAGCTTTTCATTTCTCAGGACAAAAGCATTTATTACTATTAAATCGGCATAGAGTTGGAACGACATTTTATTAGATTTTATTGAATAGATTCGTTGGTTTAGCGGTTGCAAATTGCGACTGTTCAAATTCAAATTGTTACATGTTCTGGGATTTTTATGTCGAGATTTTTTTTCAAAAGTACTAGTGTCTTATTGGCTTTTAAAGTGCCACCAAACGGTGGATTGAACAAAGTATTATTTTTCTAACATATAAAATAGTAGCGCGCAGTCTAAATTTGTGTCCGGTGTATGGCAATAAACATACTTATTACATGGGACATAAACATAACTGTTGAGAAGTGAGTGTATTAAACCCACTGCCTACCCCTTCGTGATAAACGTGAGTGACGTTTTTTGAATTTATTATGTTCATAATATTAGCATGATGCTTAAGCGCAATCAAATATTACAACGCGTTCGGTGACGCTTTAAAAGCCAGTAGGGTCAAACAGCAACTGGCCATTCGAACATTTACAAACATAATTGTAAACTTTTAAACTGTATGTACTGTATCTTATAATGGTGAACCTTAAATAAATAAATAAATAGTTTTTGTACAAAAACTGAAATAATATAAATATGAGAGCGGGGTTCAGAAGGCCATCTGTCCCTGGGATTGGGGCGGGTTCGAATCCAATTGTATATTAATGGCGTTCCAATGTTATGGTTACATAATTTTTGCATACAAAAGTAATATGACACGCGCGGTATGTTTTATCGATGATACGTTTCGGAAATTTGTAATACGTAATTACTTTTATTTATAGATAGAGTTGTAGGTAGGTATATCAATATTTGGAAATTTTTTTTTGTTTAATATTTAATACATAATACATGTAAATAATGATGATTACATGTTCCAGTTTATGTGTGTACCTATGTATAAATGAAAAAATCCGATCACTTTTTAGCAATTTTGCAAGTACGTACTAAGTATGTAGTTGTTACTTAGATCTAAATTTTATAATACGTGCATAGAACTTACTTATAATACAAACCGTATATTATTTTCATTATCAAAACAACCAACCGGGCGGCACAAGCGAAAGAGATTAATAACAAGTTACCACAAACCCGAATCTACAAAAACTAACCAACGAACCTGCCCGAATCCTGGCTGAATAAAACATCGCCAGCATATGGTATCCGATGGTATCCGAAAACGAACCCAACGAAAAAAAATACATTCACACAGAAATTTATAACACGTCAAATCTTCGGAGAAATGGTTTCCTTTGGATAGAGACGTTATTTTTATACAAGTATAGAATTAATTGTGCAGTCTTCGCTCCATCTGCCGTTTGCATTGTCCTTTTTTTTCTGACAATCCCTTATAAAGATACATGTTCCGACCGTCGGCACTGTAGGGATACATTCGAATTAAAATCGTGACCTCACGTATCGGATTTGCTCATTAAAATTCATGTAATCGATACCTACTATGTTTATCGATAATTATCCGAATACCAAATTCCGAGATACGGCGCTCGTGTACCGCTCACGCCTGCCACGTACCCGGGTTAGCGATACCGATCATAGTAAACCACTGATAATGAACGTCTCGAAAGCGAGTACTTATATTACATTTCAATTACCATATAAAATGTACGTACCAGAGCTGCGATCGAACTCAACTCCGCTCGGATAATAATCTAATCAGAGATCATTCAATAACTTTTATTTCAAGCCTCCAGCCGATCGGAGTTTATTCACGCAATATAGGGTCCAACGAGACGTTAATAAAGCCTACACTGCCGTGTACGAATTTACCGACTACAAACGGAATCTTACGATTTCTCTCATAGGAACCGCGTCGGCTGTTTCCATCATGTCATGTGTAAAGTAAAACGATCAATTGGGTTTGAAGCATAACACGCTTACAATGAAGTCGCTTTCCGCTCGACGTGTTTATGATTAGAGTGACGTTTTCGTTTTAAAATTAGTTGTTGCAGACGTCAGTGAGTACACGTAATGGAGATTTGAAACGCAGGACGATGCAGCTTCAGACGTCAGTGCTTCCACGGCGAGTTGCCACACGAAAAATAAAAAAACCTTGCGACTGTTACTTGCCCGGCTGTTTTTTTCAACAAAACAATACCTCGCCCTTTGGCTCATCTCACCTCTATTGTTTGAGCAAATTAAAACATTCTTCATGTCCTCACGAGGTCGAAGGCAGACATTGTTTCAATAATCTTTCCCCCGAAGCCATAAAACGTTTAAAGAACTTTACAACTTAATTACGTACATATGTTAAAGCGGACAGACTGACACGATTTATAATGAAGCTTTGTGCTACAATAAATTGTATCAAGACAGGACAGTAAACTATGGTAACATTTTGCGGGAGGGAGGACAAAAAACGATTGAAGAAAACAAAGCGCATAATGAATTAAACAACATAATGACCCGCCGATTTGGGCCCGGGAATCACGGACACCTGCGAGGGATCCAAAATGTCTTCATTAAAACTCAGAGAACAGGTGCTTCGAGATCATTCGTTGCTGAAGTCAATAAACCGCTAGTTAAAGGCATACTGCAATAAAGTTGGCTTGGATTGATAATGACTTTATTATTTAATAGAATGCTTTCTTGGTGTACATAATGATGGACAATATTATTTTTTTGTTAATGGTCGACCAATTTTATTTAACCTTGGATAATCGTTTACTTTTCATTAAGTAAAAGTCTTTAAGAGCTCGATCTTAGGTATGATCTATTTATGTATATGATTTACCATAATAACTCAATGAAATTCTGTTATCTAAAGATACCTAATTCACAGGATTCATATTTTTATTAATTTATCAATTTTGTTACTTAAACTTTATGTAAATTAAACAGTTTAAAGTAATCTAACGCATCTTGTACGCCGTCTGCAACTTAACCTGAACAATTTATTTATTTATTTCCCTCACAAAATACCTAAGCTGTACTGTCACTTTAAACAAAAATCCCGTCCCCTAATTCCCCGAGGACGGCGTTTACAAAACCCGTCTCTAATTACACCGTCTTTTTAACCTGCACTATTTACGAAGTCACGATCCCGGTAATTGTTTCGCTGGGCCGTTGACAGGCACCCCGGGACGCAACGATTGGCGGGAATCTCGCAAGATGGCGGACGACCTCGCCTGACCCATCCGTCAAGCGAAGAAGGAACATCTGTTTTAACATGTACGACTGGCAGCTAATAAACGCATTTTTGAATTTCGTACGCCGTTTCGAAGAAAAAGATTTGCGTTGACAAGCTGAGGTCGAATTTATTAGTTGTGGATTTGTTGGGCGGGAACGTAACGATAGTTTGTGATCTGTGGTGATTTATGACGTATCGTATGTCAAATTTTATAAACAGAAACACGTAGCTACATCTCAGATACGGAAAATATGCTCTATAATATGATCAGATTACATCAGTCTCATGTTAATTACCAACTTTCATAAGATAAAAAATAGTTTTAAACATCGAAAAATTCATGTATCTACGTAGTTTTATTTACGTCATAAACATGGTAAAGAAGTCTTTGTTTATATCATCAAACCAAAAAAAGAATTCTCAAAGGATATCGTTAGCAAAAACAGCATAATTTTCATACTCAATGAACGGGCTTTTAGAGTTAATATAAAAGATTATAATGGCCGACGACGCCTCGGGCACGCAATTTCCGAACCGATTTGTGCTACCGAAATACACCGAGAAATACTGGGAAAACATGAAATATGACTCAGTACTTCACTCCTTGTTACAGTTCTGCAGGCTTGTTAATGGCCATACCTGTGTCTAGTTCATTGCTTTTGCACGTTAAACTTTGATAGCTTAATAAATAGCTTTTTGAAGTGGCAATGAGTAGGCCACGTTGTTCTGCTACATAATAATCTTTGGTAAAATGGACCTTAATTGGACACCACGACTCTGTCGATTTTTTTTCTTCAAATGGTCTATTGCTGTACCGTCAATGAGCTATTCTATAATTGAAATACCGTAGACCAATAGATAAGTACAACAGAAAAAAAGAGGATGAATTAAAATGTAGCCCGTAAATAAAAAAAACTAACACAAAATTATTGTCACAAAGTTAGTAAAACAAAGATTTCTTCATATATATGGGCGTAGGTATTGTTTAACTTTGCCTACAATAAGAATTCTAGCTCGGCGCCAACGTCCTTGAGGTAACGATCCCAATCGACAGTAAAAAGTAAAAAGTTACGATTGTAATAACGCCACAAAGACTGCCTTTGAAGACAAAAAGGGTGGCGTGCTTTAGCGGTCGACTTGTGTACCGACGGCAGTAGCAAGATTGCAAGATTCCCTTGTATCCTTTGTTTACAAGTTTATTAAAAGGTTTGTAATAAAGAAACGTTTGTTTTGAGAATTTATAGAGGTCGTATTATTAAAAATCCTCGCAATCAAGATGCTTAAGTAAATTTTTAAGGGATTGATTATGTCAATGTCTGATTGTTAATATTATTAATAATCTATAACTTAGTAAGTAACAACAATAATATTGGGTGCTTCCGTACTACGGATTGTACCAATGACTTCTATTGTATGTCAGTTCTCCACAACTTGCTAGATAAGCTGCCTTGCACTGGGCAATTATGCGTTGGTTACAAACCTAAAATTCATTGGGTTTGTTTTTTAATGTACAGGTGTTGTTGGCCCTATTGGCCTTTGCAGCGTCACCGCGTATCGTATGTATATTTAGCTATATATACGGAGTCCTTGCTTGTCAAAACAATAACAGGAATATGTTTGAAGCAGTCGAGGTCACCGTTTCTTTTTATTTATTTTTTGTTTTTGGTTTTGTTAACAAAAGCAAATATCAAATACCAGTGTCACCAATAACTACGGTTGTAATTTTTTTATGACAGCCAATGCACGCGCGGCAACAGTACATTACACGAATTTATAGCTTTTGTGAAAGAATAAAACACTTTAAAACACGGACTTTACGACCATCGCTTGCTTATTTTCTGCGCGGAATATTGCCTGCGTTGCAATATTTAATAGTATATTTATGGGTGATATTAAAAACACTATTTGCTGAACTAACCTTTTTAATAACGTCATCCGAAGCTCTAGCGTGACATCTGAAACAATAAACAACTTTATAATTTTTTTAAATTAAATAAATTAATATATGTACTCATGAAAGCGCCGATAACTTTGAAATCGGATCTTATATAAATATAGTATAGTATATCGTTACGACATCGGAAAAGTGCGACATTCCCGCTATTTTCTGCTCTACTAAGTGGAATCATCTCTGTCGCTTCATTACTCTGTAGCATTCTGTGTTTGAAAATTTTAATTATTTTAACTTATATCTACGAGTATTGCTCACAGCAATCAAGAATACTATTTAAAATTATTCCAATCTATCGTCTTTTACGCACAAAATATTAAAATATACGGGATTATTTAAAATACAGCTTACATAATGGATGCAGCTATACAGGTTTTTTGTCTTAGTTGCGTTGTGATGCAGCGACCATCCACTTGGTGGTCTTTCGCCAATGTTGGTGTTTTTAGATCATGTTTTACATGCCTACCTGCGTTTGTTACTTGTATCCGAGTTTATTATGTGGGCAAAATAGCAAATGAACATGCAAATGAATTATAAATATGGCGCGAGT
>DWIW01000116.1:0-11289 GCA_018248535.1 Hovala pardalina | reverse complement strand
CATTTCAGTGCATGAAATATCGTGAGTAAGCCTGCACATTCCAAAGTTCTCCATATTGTTCTAGAAGATGAGTGAAGTCCCTCAATCGAAGGGTTGCGACGATGTTCATTATATTCAATATTTATTTTAGTTGTATTTGAGCTTTTGTTTTATTTTCGAACGTTATGGAGTTCAAAATACTAAAATATTTATCGACAAATAGACTAGAATCAAATCAAAGTTGTGATTTATTCGCTTCAGTCACTTTACTCGTTAGTACTGTCCCAGTTACACATAAAATCATCATCACAACCAGTTTTGCACACAGTGAAGTAAGAGCAAATCTGGTTGCGGAATTAAGGAAACGTTACAACGCTGGCCAAGTTTGGATTGCAATACGTCTATACGTCTTACAAAATGTTATGGAAAAATATGTAGATTTCTTCACGATGCTCTCCTAATATATTTATGCTTATATAAGCTTGATGCGTGGGATTCGAACCGGGATCCTTCGAATAACAAGCCGATTAGTAACTATTCACAATAGGTATCTAAGTATTCACCCACCACAAAATACCGATACCTGGATACCAGTACTGAGTACTTGACAACGGGGTCATCATTTATACTAATGAAGAGACTAACAACTAAGAATAAGATGCTAAAGAAAAGATGAATGGACAAATGAACGATTACTGTAAAGTAAAGTACTTGTAGTCTTGACAAAAGGTTCAAGCGTGGCTGGAAGTCAATATGCGCCACATCAGGATTGATTAACATTTATTGCAATTGCCTTCTTATAGATTACGTCGAGATAAATTATATCCGCTTACACCACTAAGTAATGAGCTCGTAGACTTAATGAACATGGGCCCTCTGACTGGGTCAAGTGAAACTTGAACTAGCGAAATAACGAAGCGTATATACCTAATATTTGTCATAGTAAACCGTCATACTGTCACCGTACCGTTATATGAGTTATTATAACACTAAACTATACCAGATTATACTAAGTTAGGAGAACTGTCCAAGTATGTTTACCTGCAATATATGATGCTTCAATTTAGTGTACTAACTGAATTGAAGCATTTGCAAAGCATGTGAACGTTTTAGAACATTTCTATTATCTTGACGAAGTATGCGAATTAAATTGTTAATAATAGCCAGTGGCGTAGCCTGTCTGCTGCAAATTCACAAGTTTCTAAAACTTGACGTGACTCTTACTCGAATGTCACAATTGGAATTTGATCCACGATACGGTATCAATCTTGTATAAATAATAAACGTAGTATTTTCGCTAGATGTAATGAAGTTTATGCTATCCATATGTTGTGTTAGTGAAGATATCAAATTTATGGGTTTATATGAAAATAACCTAATCTTTGAGTTTCTAATAATGCAGGGTAACTAAGTTAAAGAGACTAATGTATTCTTACTAAAATTTTCCTAAGTGCTTTATTAATCCTATTTATAGCATTTAGCAAGTTATCATGACCGCAATCCATAGTGGCCCACTGCGGGGAGAACGCCTAGAGCATACTCCACCACGCTGCTCTAATACGGATTGGTGAATGTATTAGAGGCTAACCCGATTGTCTGAAGTATTTAGGCCGCCCTAAGGCCTCTGACATGGCAATAATAACAGGGACCGACGGCTTAACGTGCCCTCCGCAGCACGGAGCGCTCGAGAAAATTTTCCACTAATGATCACCCATCCAACCTGAACATCTGACATCCAATGTGAATGTAGTTACTAATTGTGGCAAGGTTGATTGCAACCAATCACTCCTTTCAAAATTAAAGGTGAAAAAACAAAAATTATAAAATAGTTTCCATTATTTTATTAGGTATAGAATGTTTAAAACTATTGCTTAGCGTAGCTAATTTATATTCTTACAGATTTTTTGATATTTTATTCTAAAATAGGTTGATCAGATACGTACAAGTGCACAGTAGGGACCTAATTTAAAATTCATTTTAACAAGATAAGCACCTCTTCCACCCATAACAACTTTGATTAAACCACTCAAGTTGTCACAATTAGCTCTAAGCATTTCATTTTATATTTTACTGAATAACCACTATATTTTTATTCATGAAACGTTTAACATTGCGATAATTACAGAGAGCTTTTAATGAAAAGCACAAAAATATTACACACACGTAAGTACGAGAATTGTGAAATAACATTTTGTACGTTATTTCCTATCTGATACATGATATTTAAATTTTCAATCTTACCGCATTAACGTATAAAATAGGAAATATTACGTTTTAATTAATTAAAAAGTTCAATAATTACCAAGTTCGCTTTTGGATCGTGTAGCAATATTGACGGACTACAAATAAAATGTAACCTCCCCTTGCATTTGAAAGCTCAATGCGTTTGGCTGTTACAATATTGCGTTTCTTTTAATTGCTTTTGGTAGTTCGAATAGAACAGAACTATAGGGATTTTAAAATGGTAGATGGCTGATATCCGCGTAGTGGCAACTTTAAAATGGCAAACGAAGACTACTAATCAGTCTACGTTTGCCATTTTAACTCATTCGTTTAAAGGCTTTCCTGGTTTAACTAGAAGATAATAACTATTAATAGATTACAGAATTATAGTTAATAGCGCAATATCTCCACAATAACTACACTGGTTGGGCTTCGGTGACGCTGTAAAGGCCAGTAGGGCCAATAGCAACTATCCATACGCAAAAACAAGGACTTCGCAGTTAATATCCACGAAGCTCCATGTTAAAGGTTAAAGAAGAGCCTAAAATATTATGCGCAGTGCCCTGGAACTGTTCTTACTCTATAAAAGAAACATAATAAATCGTTTATAAGAATAATTTTTCGAATGGACAATTGCTTTTGCCCTATTGGCCTTTAAAGCGTCACCGATTGGTGGTATAAGACTTTGTTTATTAAGGTTTTTAGCTTGTTAGTTAAACTAACCACGAAATATAACTATTAAAAAAAAAGTTCTTCAAAGGGCTTTGATTAATCTGGAATTCTAAATAAAACTCGGTTTGGATGAAGAAAAAGTTAAGAGGTTTTTACATTTTATTTAAAAAGAAAGAATCTTAAAATTTAACTTACGGCCTCAGAACGGCATCTGGAACTAATCTTTGAAAGTTTTATACAGAGATAAGTTGAAAATAGCTCAGTTACATTAATTCATTGTAATCCCAGGAAGCCTTCCTTGACTCGCTTGAAAACTACTTCGATGTCATGCATTTCGAAACTGAACTTTTATTTTATGTCACTCCTACGTGACGATGCATAGGGGACCATATTGCTAAAAATCTTGTAATCCCATAAAAGGGTTTCAAACCTGTGTGGAACATATGAAAAGATAAAAAAAGATTTATACAGTATCGCGTGGAAAAACGTTTTCTGATATAGAAAGTAAACACGTGAGATAAAGCGGGGTATGTATAGTTCGTGGCGAATAGTTGTTCCACATTCCAAAAAAATATATCCATACATATAAAATATCCTTCCATTGCCGAAATTGTATCTGTGAAGTACTCTTTTTAATTCCTGTTCACATTGTATATTTTTATGTAGATACATATCTATTCTTAAATCTGTCCACTGTCAAAACCACGTATTCAATAAACTATTGACAGATACGTCATTATTTTTATAATGGCTAGGAAATCTTTTAAAATTATCTCCTTTCTTCTACCCCAGTCCTCACTTCACTAAATTAAATTACTAATTAAATTAATAACTAATTAAATTAAATTGGGCTAAAAAAATTAGTCGTTTCTCTAGTGAGCCAATTTTAGACTTAAATATGTCTGTCTGTATGTATATGTACATTGAAAGTTGTTCATTCTCCACACAAGGTGCAAAGATACGTTATGTACTAAAGAAATAACATTTAACAGATATTTGACAGTCGTGTAAACATAATACATACAAATAGTTACTTCAACGTTTAACGTGGTACTTATAAGCTCATTTAACTGATTATAATTTATGCCAATATGCAGATTTGAATGCAGCATTTATCACTGAATAGGACTGAGAACTTAATGAATCTACGTAATAAAAAGTCCAGGAAACTCTCGGTCGACTCGTCGGAAAATTATTCAGCTGTTTTTTTTTAAAAAATTTCAAATAATTTTAATTTTCCATGTTAAGTGCCCACTAGAAGTTTCACATACCACTTGGGCATTTAGAAACGTGGATATACTTACATATATTATACATACAATTATAATACATGGTTAACATAAAGTACTAACTGAACTCACAATCCCAATTCCCTTGACCTGTCCTGTTCGGTATTTGTCACACATGTCATGGGCGGCAGAGCTACACGCTTCGTTAGTATTTTTCTATAAAAATACTTCAGTGTTGATGCTGATTAAAATTGATTTATTAGAATTATGCAAAAGACCCTTGTTAAAGCTGGATGAAGTGGTGTATTTATATGCTGAAAATCACGCCTGGACCTGCTCGGAACAATCGGTTCATATCATTAACACGGGAGGTATATTATAACCGCGAAAGCTAAACTACAAAGATACTTGTGGCCTAGGTTCCCACTGTGCAGAGTTGCTATAACTTTGTAGACTAAACTACAAGTTTGTCTCCATAATACACATTTAAATCAATTAGCAACATATAAGATGTACCCATACTATAATTTTGAAGTAAAACTACAGATAAGTTATAGTTACTGTTCTGGATTCAACTGTATATTAATAAAAAAACGAGTCAATGGGATATATATGTAGGTTTTTAGGTATATTTAGGTTCAGGAATTGGGTGTAATAGAAGAATTTTACGAATGGTTATATTGCACGCAATTGTAACTTTATCGATTCGTATATTGTGTGGTGTAGAAAATATATTGTACCTCTGTATGCTCTATCTAATTTCTATTTACGACATATTGTGTGCTATAGTCGTTACTAGGTTGCCAGACAACTGGCAGTGCCAATTATTGAAAGTGAATCTTATACAGATCATCGTTATAATTGGCCCACTAAGCACAGAGTTTTCAGAATGAGACGTGTATACTTGCTAGATAAGTGTAAATTGGCAGTAATATTCCATACAAATATTTCCTACCGAATGTTGCCAGGTTGCAATTACGACATCTATATGTCAACTGTTTGTTGATGAAACCTCATAAAAACGATGCGCCACCGTTTGGTGTAAAGAAAGTTATGCGTGCGCGTCTGAAGATAGTTTACAGATGGTACTTAAAGAGCTCTAGACGGCAACTTCGTCGGCATTTGACAAAGTCTGCTTTCCTTTCACTTTGATACTCGTAAATATGTGGGGAACGCATATGAATTTTACTGACGTCGGCAAAGATCTTGCATCATTTAGATATTAGATACAAGGTAGTGGAAAGGTCACACAGAAATGGAATTAGGAATTAGCCTTTTAAGACAAAATGTAACACATTATTGTATTATAAGTAACTTTCATTGTAACTTAATATTTATATTTAAAAATTGTTCTGAATTACATAAAAACAAACGGGCATGCAGCTAATTATGACGAAAAAGAACATATATATTATTTAGATTAGAAGCCTCTACTTTTCAAGTCAGTTAAGATTAACTAGTCAGGTAAGTTAGACATACTTGTATAACATTACGTCCCCTTATACTTAATATGCAAAAAACGGCCATGTTCAAATTTGCATAACATTTTTACCTCTTCTGCAGGGCAAGTATTGCGTTTCGCACCTTACCTTTGCGGATGGTAATTAAACGAGCTCTACACGACACCCCCGCTGGCGGCGTCGTTTGAGTAGCTATATCTCAGCCTCTTCATTCAAACTATTTTTGTATTTTTTTTTTGTTTTATTTCACTCTAATAAAAATATTATAAAGAAGACGCCTTGGCAAAGACGTAACCTAACGACATTGTTTTTGTGATAACAGCTTGGTTTGAAAATTAGGGTATGATATGGTTTAGTGTGTCACAAATGTGAGTGCTAAGCTAGAGGTTCGATTCGCGCTCAGAGATATCAATAGTGAGAAAACTGAGTCTTTAATTTCGTAGCAATGATACAGATACGATATGATACATCGATCTCCTCGATACTCCTGAACTCCGGGTACAAATATCACGTGTAGTGTTAAAGTCATAACTATTCGGGTGGTATGTTCAAATTCTATCGAGGGTAGTTAGTTAACATTGGCGCGTATATTGTATCTGTTTTATGTAACACCAAGTTTATAATTTTTAAAGTCTAGCTTATTCTAACTAACTGATAAGTAATTTTTGTACAACACGTAATATACGATATAATAAAATATACGGAATAATCATACCTGGTATCATTAATTCAATTAATTACTGTTATTACTTTAATTAAATACTTTACTTATAATAAATTAATTAATATTTAACAAATAACATTGACACATTTTTAAAATGCGATCCGGGCTCGTGGCTAATTTTGCATGTGACACTGACAAATATTTGTCAGAGCCACTATGATATAATATTATATAAATCTAGATTTGATTGATTGAATGGTTGTAAGCATTGTACAAATTATATAAAAAGATATGCCCCCCGTCGATTGTTAAATGTTTCAATCAAGAAGAAACTAGGAATTAATATTGAACTCGATATTATTCGAAACATTCATCGGAAAGCGAAATAAGATTGTATTGTGCGAGATAAATCTTCGAACCCTTACATTGCTGACCTGGCGTTCAGACTGCTCCGTGAATGATAATTAAAAAAGGCTGTACATGCATATCTCGCCAGCACTCCGCTGTAACACACTGCCCGTGGCTCATCTCCCAGTCGGGTGAATTTCAACAAAGTCGTTTTCTCTTTCACTTCTGTGAACTTTCTTATTATTAAGTTTTTCAAACTTAAACCGTGGTTTTTTGTACTTGTTCATATTGTTTGTGCTCACATTTTAATAAATATAATAATACAGTTATGAGGTATATATTCTTATACATTTTGTTGACACCGAAATTACCATAATAAAATAGACATACAGGAAATTAGAGATCTTGCTACCAAATTTAAAAAAATCTATACATCGTTTATACAAATAGTATGTATAAGTATTATCAAAGGCATAGTTATAGTTTTTTACACTGTCATAGGTACTAAAGAATTGCCTTGGAATGAAAACATTTTTTTTATCACGCGGGCAGAAGCAGGAATAATTTAATACATTTTGTTTTGAACCATATAGGTGACATTTAGAGACAAAGTTATTATGATCCTTCTAAGCGATGAAGGTACAGAAAGAAAATTTATTGTCAGAAATGGTCATCAGTTTCAACACAGAACAATTAGTATTGGAGCCAATGATATTTCAAATAGATTGTTCATAAAGCGCGCTCCACATTCTCGGTAAAACTACACGAGTATAGACAAATAATTATATAAGCCATATTCGCCAAGTCTCACCGCCTATATTCGTGTATTCTCGCCTATATATTCGTGTGGTCTCGCCTATATTCGTGTTGTCTCGATAGAGCAGTTAGCTCTTCGCATAGCAAGAATATGAAGCGCGTTTTAGATGAAAACAGCACCAATATATCAGACTCCAGTGCATGGCATGAGGTAACAACAAGGATTATTTCCAAGGGTTTTTGATAGCTCTTTTGGCCTTTACAGCTCAGTCACCTCACAAAAATCATGTGACAGTAAGACTTGCAAGAAAACACATTTTTTTATTATTATTCTGTGTTAATGTTAACTTAGGATTTCAAGTACAACTGCCTTAGAGTGACAGTCTAACACATTGGCTCGTTCAAATACGTTGATCAAAACAAACTAATGCTCCGATAAATAAAAACTCTAAACCCCTTACAACCTCGCTATTGCCACGAAGTGTTGCTCGCCATATTGCTGTTGGGATGGGAGAAAGCATTCGGGAAGTTCTGACCTAGACTGAGGCTGTCGAATTGAGGCAGCACCGAGGCCTGTGCCGGCTGATTGAAGAACTGATTGTTCGGGAACGCTTGAGCACCTTGCATAGGCTGCTGCATGGCACCGAATGGTTGTTGGAATTGATTCCCCATCGGTTGGAATTGGTTGAAGTGTGACTGCATTCCGTTCTGCATCGGTACATTGGCATATATAGGTTGACTTCCAGATGGTTGGTATACCCCTCCGAAGGGGTACGCTGGTTGTTGCTGGTTGAACTGATTGGCTAAATTGGTTGATGGCGTTTGACTGTAAAGGGCTAATATACTGTCCTTTGTTAATTTAGATTTTTCCTTCTCCGTCGGAGCTGCTTGCTTGAAGAAGTTCTCTTCCTCCACCTTCAAGTCTGTCTTAAGCTCCATTTTGGGCTCTACCGGTTTCTCCTGGGGAGCTGAGAAGAAACTGGAGAATATGTCGTCGTTGGCAGTCGTTTTGGTTTCCGGTTTCGACGTGTCCAAGCCTAGCAAGTCTGCGGAGCCGTTGGAAGACCGACTAGTGTCAGCTTGGTTGGTTGGTGTGTTCCGGTTTAATTTGGGACTCACTGAGGATTTCGGTTTTGGTATGCTTGGGATGACGTCGGATTTCTGTAAAAAACAAACAGATAATTGTATAGAATATTTTGAATAGTCAGATTCATAGCAAAGGGTATTCGAGAGTATTAAGTGACATTTTGCTGTGGTTTAGTTGCTTCATCCCTCCATTTACATGTAAGTAAATATTCTTATCCATAATATATACACCTTCACGCCTGTCTCCTATTGCGGTAGGAAGGTAACAGCAAAATGTCAACTGTATATTTAAAAAAATATATTTACGTTGTATTTTTTATCATTAGTGGGCGCCGGCAGAGGTCCTAAGCCAGACGACGTTGACTTCTTTTTCCGTTTTTGCCGTTCCATTTCTTCATCTATCTCTTTATCCCTGAAAACGAAAAGAGATAGAGTAGCAATGAATTTATTGTTGCATCAAGTTGACGTAGATGACCGGAGCCATTATGGCATGAACAATAAATAGACTATCTACATAAATAAATATATATATTCACACCTCTCCACTCCATTGGTGTATGCAGAGACCAAAGGCTTCTTCAACTAGACTATCTATCATCAGTTTGTCTTGGCTGAGAAGTGGCACCACCACAAACTCTAGAGACTTAAGTTTAATACTTTAGCTAGGATTGTTAATGTGATAAACGCTGTGTCGTGCTATACTTCCACCATGCTCGACCACCGCGCAGACGACTTACCTGTACATTTAATCTGTAACCACTCACCAGTTAACCTTGGGCAGCGGCAGCGGCACCCACTCCTTGGCGATATACTTCTTCTGTTCGTACTTGGCGCGAATGAACGCCTCGAGCGACGTGTCGTTCTGCGGGCGGCGAAACGCGTCGGGCAGGTTCGCTTCGTACACAGCGCGCGCGCGAGAGTTGCCCATTTGCTGCAGAGCCACCTGTTGGAAGACCGAAACAACATTCGATATTGCACCCCATATAGCCTTCCTATCGGCTCTGGTCTCCTCTCGGAAAGATTAAGGCCATTGTCGTCCACCATAGTAGACTTCAGACACATCTGATGGATACGAGAACTATGTAGGTTACCTTCACCAAAATGCATGTGATAATTACTTTTTATAATGTGCGTTTGTGATAATACAAAAACCAGTATTGGCTTGGCTCTGCCGTGTGTAATATTATAATAGTCCATATAAAAACTCTCACCACTTGTTCAGGGGTCCAGGCGTCCAAGTTGACGCTCTTCACCTTGGAGATGTGGACGCCAAGGTTCCTGTGGATGCCTGCGCATCGGATGCACAGGAATATGCCCAGGTTCCATGACGCCCAGCGAGGTCCTGGAATTTGAATGAATAAGGATTATAAAAAGAATGGTTGTGTTAGATGGGGACAACGTAGAAGTAACTATACGGACCAATCTCCTTCCTGAACACCACCACATTCGACACTGGTCTTCATCAGTAAGTGAACGGGTAACAGAGAGTGGCATAATTACTTCAGCACTTTTGTACTACGGAGGGCAGCCCCTACAGTGGACCACTATGGGTTGTAGGCAACCACAATTTGATATGTTACATCACACTGCAACATTGATATAATCAAGTGCTGTTTTAATTGATAATTTATTTTGTACATCTTGGACAGTTGTTGTTGGTTGTGGCCCAGTTAACTATCCTAAATCAATATGATTACAAATATTATGCACTGATCAGCAATGGTGAATCGATACAATGCAATCAAATCATTATATTAGTAGCTAAAAATTCAACAAAAGGCCGTAACTCAAAGCGCTGCAAAAAATGTGCATTGGTAATATCTTCCTTAAAAATTTATCAATGCTAAATGTTAAGGTAAGTCACAAGATAAGCCTCATGGTGTCCATCATTGGAGGCTTTGTTGTTGAATTAAATGAAAGGTTAAGAGTGGTTTCCTGTGTCAATTCCCAATTGAAAGAATAGTACATAATTATACTTTGTTTCATATACATATTCTTAGCCTAACCAGTTTTATATCAATTGTAAATAACGACACAAAGATGGAAGGTGGATAAAAGTCACCTGCTGGCCTGGTCACCTTTGAAAGGCAAAACGAAAGCAGGTCGACCAAGAAAACGTTGAAGCTATGAGATAGTCTAAGTGGCGAGCACTGGCTGGATGGGCAGATGTGAGAACGGGACTAAATGGACTGAGGTGGAAGAGGCCTGTACCTAAAGAGGGATTCCATGATTTTAACCTAAATCACAATATGGTAGAAGATTAACTGCGTATGGTTATGGGAACATAAGAAAACATTAACAAATTGCCCAGATGGTAAACACATAGGTTTGCATTTATTTGCCAGGCAAATAACATACCTTTGTCAATCAGTTACAATTGACACATGTCGCTGGACCATCTAAGAACATTAAGCCTGTTGTAAATAAAAGTATAGATTACCCAACTGATAATATACATTACAATGAGAAACAATAATTATTACATATATTGATAATAAGCATATCTAATCAAATAATCATAAGGTTAATGATAACAAATTCTATATCTGACACTGAAATTGACTGCAACTTGTTAGCAATGACACTAAACTGTATTTAAGAAATTCATACAAAATTTGTGCATATATTTAAGAAATTACTAGATGACCTCAAAGTCGACAGTTTTAAATATGATAGCATCAATAGTTGAAAGAAAAATGCTATTGTAATGTAAATGACTATTTGAACATTGAATGCAGACATTTCATCACCATTTAATGAATATTTTGCTTGGCATCTTTATACATATATATATATATAATTCTTCTGTACATGTGTTGACAGTGAACTCCTCCTAAACAGCTGAACCGATTTGAATAAATTTTAGTGTATG